>UCOK01019599.1:0-46129 GCA_900474325.1 Synergus umbraculus | reverse complement strand
ATAAAATACCCTATAAAGTTTAAAATTCCTTATTTAAATCCCACAACATACATATTTTAAAATTATAAAAGTACCTTGAAGTACGATTGAAATCTAATCAGAGTCATGAAAAATTCCAAAACTTCCCAGAAACTTCTTGAAGTTCTTTAAAATTCTACGATAGCATTTAGAATCCCATTATCTTTCATGAAATCTTTAAAAATTCCACAAAATTCCCTTAAAATTCCTAGATTTTCAATGTAGTTCAAGTTTAGACTCGTGACAAAATGATTATTAACGAAACCAAATTCAAAATTTCAAATTCAAACTTTCAAATTCAAACTTTCAAATTTAATTTACGCGGAAGTTACGATTCGGCAAGTATCGATTGTCGAAAATCACTATCGATACTTACACGACGAATCAGGAGTGCGGAATAGGCGTTACGATATTTCGACTTTGACTCAATGATCTTTTTATAATAGATTAATTATTAATTAAAATATGCCACTTGATGGTTTCGGCAATTCTAGTTGCTATCAAGTCTTTCCAAGCATATAAATAATCCTGAGCTTAGGCAGCATTGTTCCTCTAAACTTGAGAGGTAAATCAAGCACACTAATATCGTTAGTGCTAAAATTCCAAGAGGTTCGTCGAGCATAGAAGATGAATCAAGTTCATATCTCGTAAATGGTCGTCGTAATCGACCTCTAATGCCCTGAAATACTACTTTTGTGAAAACTAAGCTACGGTTTTCGCCTGCAGGCTGAAGATTATGCCGGGCTAAAGGGTAGCTTCGATGATCACGTCGGTTTGTTGGTCCGCGGAGAGGAAGGTGCGAAAGCTGTGATTCCTCCAGATCCTCGAGCTTTGCCGAGCTTACCCCCCAGCTTAGAAGCTCGTCTCCCGCAGCTCGATCAGAACTTACGAGTTACGCATGCAGAATGGCTTCCAGTCACGAACACCAGGTGCGTTCTTCAATCTTTAATAAAACTATGTACATAACACACATTGGCTCATAATCTTCCAATTTTGTTCTCAATTTAAAACTTCATTCCTTGGGGTCGTACGTATAATATGTTTCAAAACTTGAAACTTTTTTAATCTCTTGTGAACTTCTTGGGATCCCTTAAAATCTTTGAAATTTCTGAACAAAGAAAATGATCCTAAAAATAAGTACCGAAATTTTCCTCGACTGTCTTCGACTTTTTGATAGGACAACGATTTAAAAATATTTCATTAACGTTTTTTAAAAGCGGAAATTTTAAAATACCAGGTTTCCAGAGAAGAATTTCGAAAACTGTTTTAGAATTCTTTGTCGAAAAGTATTTGACATTTTAAAAAACGTTAATGAAATATATGAAAACTCTTGTCCTATCCAAAAGTCGATGACAGTTAATTTTTAAAAAAACTTTTACATCTTAAATTTTTTGAAATTATTTTAATCTTATAAATTCCTTGAAATCTTAGAAGATCCTTTAAACATTGTGAAATTATTTGAAATCTCTTTTGATATCCTTTAAGATCTTTTTTGACATACATTTAGATTAGATTTCTTAACATTTCTTGAAAATTCCGTTAAGGGTGTTGGAGCCAAGTTCTAATCTAAAAATTCAATTTCTTCATTTTACTCAACAAATATTAAATTTTGAATTGTTTCCCTCTGTAGCATTAATCAATTTTTAACTATAATTATGCACACAAAGCGATAAAATATATAATTCAAATATTTTTTAAGTAAAATGAAAATATTCATTTTTGAAGTCAGATTTTGAATTCCTCATTTTACGCAAGAAGTATCGAAACTAAATATTTTTTCGCTCTGTACGCAATTTTATATTTGAAGAAAGATTTGTGCTACAGAGCGAAAAAATATTTATCTATAGTTTTCGTTGAGTAAAATGGAGAAATGAATTTTGAGCTTAAAATTTGGGCCCAACGCCCTTAATCTCTTAAAATATCCTTTAATCTTCAAACTCCTTTGAATTGCCTCAAAATGTTTTAAATCTATTAAAACCGTATAAATCACTACAATCAGAAAAAAGTTTGTTTGAATCAAACAAACGTATCATTGATATAGGGTCAAAGAAAAAATATCTTTGAATTAAAAAAGATTTGTTTGATTCAAAGAAATTTTTTTAATATGATAAAATAAATTTTTTTGAATTAAAGAAAATTTCTTTGAATCAAACAAATTTTTTTCTGAGTGTAGAAATTTTGTAAGAATAGATAAATTATTTAGAACGAAAGAAACTCAAATGAGACCTAATGGGGCTCTGACCAGTTTCCACCACTAATTATTTATTCAGGGAAATTGATATCTGAATAAAGAACTCTTTCGCAGATTTAAATTTTTCGTATATTCGGCCTACTTCGATGACAGAATAGTGGGTGGGGCAGTAAGTCGAGGAAGCCCAGGATTAGTTCGAGTAATTGGTGCTACGAAAACAAGAAGTCCAGAGCGAGTTTGGTGTCGTCTTTGGTATCCTCAGCAAAATGCTAATGTTACTTCCTCTATTACAGTTCCTGCGAAAGTCAAGGTATTAAGAAACTAAGCCCGAAAACTATTTTTAATGCAATATTAACAATTGTAATAACTTATTTTAATATTTTATTTGAATTTTAGGTAATTAGGGAAAATTGGAATCTGAAGTACAGCGCCTGCTTCGTGATATGTCCAATACCAAAAGATTCTTCGACTAAGGAAAAAATACCAGAGACTGTCAGTATAGTTGCGAGACTTCGAGCATCACCTACTAATCGTATCTTGGTTCAAAATCGACCTATTGAGAGACCTGTGGAAAAAAAACCACTTGCTATTTGCGTCAAACCTCTACATTATGATTATAATAGGGTAGGTAATTTTTCAAAATTGTCTGAAATTTTAAATAAGGGTACACTCAGAAACTATATTAGAAAAATTACTAATATCGATAGCAAGTAGGGTCAAAATCCCAAAATTGAGACATTTTAATACAGAAAATAATAAATTTTACTATTTCAATAGTAATTTTTACTATTCAAATAGTCAAATTTATTATTTTCTCTATTAAAATGTTTCAATTTTGGGATTTTGCCCCTACTTGCTATCAATATTAGTAATTATTTTAAAATAATTAATTTGTTTATTTTTCTCTATATGAAATAAATTTAATTGTGAAATTTTCATTCGGAAATATATCGGTATTTATGCTTATATTTATATTCGGTATTTATCAAGAGAGAAAATCGCGAATTATTATTTTAAATCCGCAAGAGCTATTCAAATTTTGTAACTGTTTCGCAACTTGATCGGATTGTTGCAGCTTAAAATATAAATGAATTCTGAATTGAAAAATAATACACGATTTACTGTAAACAAAAAAAAACCGTTCTAACGAATTCCTTTCATTAAGATGTAATTATTTTTAAATTCATAATATTTTTAGAATTCTGTAAAACAATAGTTAATTTAGACGTCGAAGTTTTATAATTTTCATCCTTTGTGATTTAAAAGCTCGAGTCTTCGCATTTAATTTTCACGAAAAGAAATTGTGTTTCCTCTTTCATTAAAAAATAATTATACTTAAAATAATCTAGCATCCTTAATGACACATCTCATTATAAATTCTATTTGTAAGATCCCATCAGACTTGTAATTAAATTCAAAAAGTACTCTGAACCTGATTAAAAAATTTCTCAAAAGTGCAAGTCTGAAAGCTTGCACATTCTTTAATTACGAGACACCCTTAAATTGGCAATTATTTTTTTATTTTACCTCATCTCTAAAGCCCCTCGTATGGTGTGTAATAAAAAAGACATTAAATCTGCGCAGGTTTTGCAATTAGTGGAGTTTATTGAGCTGTACAGACTCTTGGGTGCCTCTCATGTCACACTATACAATGATACGGTGGGTCCAGAGGCTGGATGTGCGCTGAGATATTATGAGCGAAAGGGATACGTTACCCTTCTCCCTTGGCATCATCTGGATATGATCTCTCAGAGGGAAATTCGTACTGAGGGATTATTTGCTGCATTAAACGACTGCCTTTATCGATCGATGTATACCTTTGAGCACGTCGCTCTCGTCGATTTGGATGAATTCATTATTCCCAGGCATGATGACACTATCGTCGAGCTCATACGGTTCGTCATTGTTTTATCCCTTAAAAAATTGTTCACACTGTGGCAAAACTCTATTTTTCGTAAAACTTTTTAAAATAGATATTTAAAATTAATAAAAAATCTAAATACGATAAGTGATCCTTTAATCTCATTTCCAGATGGATGGGAACTCGAATCAGCACAAAATCCACAGGTGCATATTCATTTCAAAATGCCTTCTTCTATCTCCAGTGGGCTGATGATCCTTATGTTTCAACAAGTCGAAATCCCATAGAAGCTAGTCTCATCACCCTAAGAAAAACAAGACGTCGATCGAAGCTTCATCCTCATAAACAGCGATCGAAATATGTCTGCAAACCCAGGGAAGTTGTCGAAGCTGGAAACCACTTCGTCTGGGAATTTATTCCCGGTCATGGAACCGTCAATGTTCCTTCGGATGCTGCAATTTTACACCATTATCGTGTTTGCGAATTTGGTGGAGACGATTGTGTGAAAACTCAATCCGTGGTCGATAGAACGGCCTATAAATATTTGGAAAAAGTGACCGAGAATGCAGAGAAAACTTGGAAAGAATTGAGTAAGGAGTGTCCTCTTCCGGATTTGAAAATGCCAGTAGAATCTACGAAGATCAAGTCAAATATTGTTGAAAAGACAGAAAGGTAGCGAAAATCCTTATTTGAAGATACTTTTTGGGTTATTGCTAACTTCACTGGTACGCCTAAGGTAGCCAAAACTTATTTTTATAATTACAATGGACCCTGAATTATTTAAAGTGGTGCTAATTTTTTTAGATAGCTTCGACTTTAATGATTCATGGACTATGTAAATTCGTTTTCAATTTTGATAGAAGATTGCACATGAATTTTTTGTAATTCGTAGGATTTTAAAATTAAATGCCGACTTGAAGATTGAATGCCTTTGCATTTGACTGATTTAAAATTTGGATGGTTTAGAATTTAAGTGGCTTCTTGTTTGGATAATCTCATCAGATTACGCACTATAAATGTTCAAAGTACGTAACCAGATGAAATAAATGGAACGAATGTAATTAAATTGCGATTTTTGCGGTTGGAAAATTGACAGTGAAACTTGGAATCGTAATCTAGAATCGCTTGCAACAATCAAGTGGATCTCTGGAAAGAGATTGTACTACATACTAAGAAATAAGTGGAGAGTAATTTGAGATCAATGATGGATCCATTGACCTATGTAATTCTTTCAATTTATGTTGCAACTTAATTTTTAAAAAGCTTTTTTAAAAACAGGAACTCTAGAATCACTATTTTCTCTTTAAAATTGAATTTCAGTTTGATGAAAAATTATAATGCACCCATCAATGATCAAAAAATTCCTTTTGGGGAAAAACACCATGTTGATGTCTTTTTTCTAGAAGAAGTCGAATTTGTAGGAACGGTTCGTGAAACACGAGTCGGCAATATTTTTATATGAAACGGACTCTAGGACGAAATTTGAGTCCGATTAAAAGGCCTCAAGGCGATTAAGTTTTTCACTCTGGTGCTTCTTTAAATTTACGATTTTATATAAACGTATATAGGTATTTTCTCTCAATTGCGCTACAAGATCGTCATTTTCTGAGAGAGATTAGTATGTAAGGCCTAAACTATGGTCTTTGTCCTATGAGATACATTTGTAAATTTTATTCCGACCTATTTTTCGTTTCGTATAATTTAATCGACTGTACAACGTAAATGCTAACACTCACGCATATCCATAGGAACTGTCTTAGACATAGTTTATTTATATGTGTACTTTAAAGTTAGATTTTAATGTAGTTAAGTTAATCATAGTAAATAGTTAGGGGCGCTTGAAATTAAACTTTTGAAGACTTTTTAAAAAATGATTTTGCTTAGTAACTAGAATAATCCTCGATGCCTAAAAGAGCAAACACAATTAATTAGACTCTGGATTGGAAAAATTTGATTCTTTATTCAGAAAATTCATTTCACGTAATTCAATAGAATTTTAAAAACTGTTTTTTGGGGCCAAGAATGGTTTATTTGAATGAGGATATTTGTGCTGTAATTTTAGAATAATTTACGTTTGTATTTTTCATATTTTATATTGCAACCGAGATTAAAAACAGTATAATTGTATATAAGAGGAATTAGAGATTTGAACAAAATCTATTTCGTTATTGTACAATGTACATAATTATTAATTATTAAATACACGTAATTTAAAATCATTAGACGTTTATAATTTATACTGCCACAGAATGAAAGGCATATTTTTTAATTTAAAACAGCAATTTCATTAATTTTATTGATTAAAGAATGCGAAATAGCTGAGAGGAATTTTATTCGATTTTGTAAATGACTCTAATAATAAATATATGATATTCATGACCCCATGTTTTCATTTCAGTTAAAATTTCCATTTAAATTTTTATATTAACTATTTAATTTAAATTAAAAATAATACTATTATTTATTAATAATTATTTTATTCTCAGAGAAATATTACTGTTCTGTGTATAAACGCTGAACTATTTTTAATTCCAGGGAAGGTACCATGGTGATTAAAAACGAATCGATTTAAAAGTCGTCATCTGAGTTATCAATTTTGCTGACTGCACGTTTTTCCTGACTTGGTTTTTCAAACTCACTCATTCCTCCTGGATTAACAGAATTTAAGGGGATTTCGTCATCGTCATCGTCGTCGTCAACGTCATCGTCATCATCCTCATCATCGAGATCTCCGTCTATCAATAAATCACTATCGCTATCTAGCGAATCTCCACTATCATTGGTTTCAACAATAACTCCTCTTTGTCGACCAGACATGCTTCCATATATTCTACGTTGATGAGTTATTCGTGCTTTGGAAGATCTTCCAGTTCCTAAAATTGTAATTAAAAATTAGTCCCAAATTGAAATTAAAAAACGAACAATAATTAAATAAAATAAAATAATTAATACCTGGTTTAGTATTATCAGGAGCTCGTTTCTCGACATCTCCAAGAGCAAGTGGATCTTCAAGATTATTAGTGAAAATTGTATCATTTCCTTCTAATAGACTCTCAAAACTCACATCTTCAGATCTCAATTGTTCTAACTGTTTTTTTGTTTCAGCTTGCCTGTAAAAATTCAAAGCAAAAATTATAAAACTATAATTTATTTAACAAATAAGAATTTAAAAATCATATACATTCGGTATAAACATTATTAAACGAATTAACAAATATAATTACCTTTTTTCAACTCGTTCTTGTTCAGCTTTTGTTTCCTCTTCTTGAAGATGCTCTAGATAGGCGAGATATCGAAATTTTTGCAGATAATCTTGATAGAGAGATTTGAGTTCAACCTCGAATTTTTCAAATTCTTCCATGAAAGCCGGTCTAACTTTTCTCAAAGTTTGAAGCCTCTTTTGATTTCTGTCGAGTTCGGTTCGTCGCCTTTCTATTTTAGCATCTAGATTTTGTTCGGTATCCTGAAATTGAAGAAGTTTATATTTTATAAGAGTTAAATTAACAATTTTACTAATTTTTAAAATGTCTACATTAATTTTAATTTCCAAATTAATATCAATAAATAATATTAATGCTGAGCATTGAAATCGCAATTTTATTTAATATTAATACCTTAAACTTCAATAAAATTCAAATAAATCTTCGCATCGTTATTCGCGCTTTCAAATTCAAAAATTCAAATTTTTCCCGCTTCGCCATCTCGCGGCAACACTGTACACTAAAATTGGCGGTCAGTGAACATTTTAAAAAATAACTTCAGTATTGTTGTAACGGTCGAGGCGGTGAATGATTGTCGCGATAATTAATCCGTTTTTTTCGTACCTTAACATTATTAATCTGCTTTCTCGTGTCTTCAATTTCCTTTCTAGAATTCTCAATTGACTCCTTTAGCGCCATCTCGATTTCGGAAGTATCATATTGCCGCGAAACCTTGGAGTTCCGAATTTCACGAAGTTCGGCTTCACGTCCGAGGAGATCGTAAAGTGTTGCTCCATTTGTCGTAAGTTCACTGGCTAGCTGCCTCGCTGTCTTTAAGTCGCTTATTTTATCCGAAATATCGAAGTTTAAATTAGGATGACTATCGTGCTCTGTCGAATCTTCGGAATTTTCCAAATGTGCGTTGTACAGTAATGTGGTTATTTTCAGCAATTCTTTCACCGCGTAACCATCGGCTTGATATAACTTTCTCGTGTTTAATTTCACATTCGCCGTTATCGCCTGCAACAAAAGTATCAAATCTAAGATTTTACGTAAAAAAAGTGTCGTGAAATTTTTTTTGAAAAATCGAGTGAAAAGTAAGGTTAATGTATCAAAAATCGTCACGCCGGTCATGTCGCAGTTCGGTTCGGGAGTTTGTTTGTGTTTACAAGTGTTGGTGCAGTGTTGTGTGTTTGGTTTCTCTTTTTTATTTATTTCTATGCATCTGCAGTTTAAGCTCTTAATCGAATAGTCAAAATATCCCGATTTTGATGAGAAGTAAAGTTCCTAAAGTTCAATTATTTTTGCTTAGGTACAAAGCCTTTAGATTTTTTACTATTTTGTTCCTGTTTGTTCCTTACTGATTTTGATGTTTATATATTTCTTTATTCTAATCATTTACTATTGATAATAAGATTTAAATAGCTTGATTTCTAGATTAAATTCAGTCTCTAAAAAATTCGGGAGTGAAAATAAGAAAATAGTCCAGTGTGTAAATAGTGAAATATAGTGCAGTGGAAATAGTGCAACATAGTGCAGTGAAACAGTGAACATTAATTAATTTGGAGGTTACAATTACCATAAACTCTGCAATTTGCCGAATAAAGTTGACTCTATCTTGTTCGGTTTCGTGTTTCGATGGAATATTTGCATCTGGATCCAATATTCTGGCCAACCATACCAGCATTTCCGCAACCAGGGGGAAATTCGGTGTCCGAAAATTGAATAAGGAAACCTGCCTAGGATAACCAAGGACCCTCATCATCTCCGTCAAGTCTACGAGAAAAAAAGGTAAAAATTGTCATTCTTTTATACTTCAATTTATGATTTTTAAGCGAAAATTTACTTACTTCGCGATTCTCGAAATGACATTTTGTTGGTTCCTAGAAAAACTTAATTAATTGTTAGCTAAGAGCTAACTCAACTTAGCGTTCACTATATGCTTTCCTGAGTATGTTTACGTTTTGTAGTCCCGACGTTGCCATGGAAGCCACATGTATATAGGCCATGTTTTCTTATAATAAGAATTGGAAAAGGGGAAAAATAGGTCAATTTTAAAGTTAGAAATATCGTTTGTATTTAAAAAAATCCAAGGTACACATCTAAAATTGAACTTGAGATCCTTTTGTGAAATTAATTTTCAATAATAACTAAATAATATTTGTAAAGGTTTTAATTAATAAATTAACTATTTTGATTGCTTCCAATTAAAGATTGATCAATTTTAAGTGTATCTTTTCTAATCGTGTTGGATTTGAAACTTTTAATTGGAAACTGTCCACTTTCTGGCAGGATTGTTATTAATTTGAGTGAATTTTGAAAATAATACTCATTTTTCTTCTACTAGTAAAGTGTATTTGTACAGAAATATGTTTAACAAAAGCTTTGAAAAGAAATGTATGATTTGAATTAGACATCTGCTCCTCTTCTCTCGTCTCTGATTTGCGATCGCATTCTTTTTGCAAAAACTCTACGCTGTGCAGCTTGAACTTGACGTTTCCGCCTTGTCTCTAGACATTCAGGTGAAATTTCAGGTGCTTTCACCATAGTTTTTCTGATTAAATTTCTTAGTTTATCGAGTGCATCAACTAAATTAAGTTGCTGAGAGCTCGTAAGTTCCGACTTGATGATTAGATACCCTTCTTTGTTTATTTTATTCTTACACTGGAAATTAAAAACGGTTTTAACGAATACGTTCTACTTTACTAAAAAAAAACTAAAAACTCTAGATTCTAATTTGAAGAACTCAAAATCTTTGAAATGTTTTCAAAAAGATTATTACCTGCTCGGACAATTTCTCTCTGATTTCTTCATCAAGCCAAGTTGCTTCTTTTACGTGAAACCTTAAATCAACTTTAGTGTTAACTCTATTAACATGTTGACCACCTGGTCCACTACTGCAACTGTAGGTAATTTTCAGCTTATTCATAGGTATATATCCATTAAATTTAGCGTTAGGATCTTCTGGAACCTAAGAATCAAAAGGTTCTTAATTTTAATCCCAATTTACAATTTGTATAGAGAAGTAAATTTCACATATTTATTTAAAACTCATTTACTTAAAATGAAGAAAACTTTCCTTAATTATTGTATCGAAACAAATTTTCATTGTTTACATAATTTTGAAGTTAAACAAATGAAGATTGAAAGATTAGTAGTTCATAAACCTCCATAAATTCTAGCTTATTAACTATAAAATATTAAAAGTTCCTTTTTGCATAAGATATAAAGAAAGTGCGAAAATAATTCTAAATGATCTAAATTAAAAGGTTAGGAATTTGAGGTTATGTATGTGTATTTTGAAAGCAAGAAAAATTGAAATAGGAGTCTAAATTCTCTGTTGTAAATTTAAAATTACGTGTTATTCAAAATAATAATTCATAATATGTACTTACAAAAGAGGGTGTATGTAGTCGCGTAATAGTATTTGGATACAAATTTTCCGGGGCAAAAACACTCTTGTAGGAATAAAATCGTCCTACTGCACACATGTGGCTTTTACTTCTAATCTCATTTTTTATTATTGTTAAACACTGTCGGCCGAGGAAATTCATTTTTCTTGATTTAATTCTCTAATATCAATAATATTAATAAATAATTAGAACCGTCAATATTTTTAGTTCTGATCCAGAATTTTTTTTAGAACGCGGCCATGACACTTCCGTTCGATTATTTGCGATAATCGTTCTCGAATTCTCGTTATTTAATTTTAAATTAAAACCGGGAAATTATTAATTAATCAATAGTTAGTATTAATAATATTAATCTTAATATTTTAATTAAAAAACTTACGAATTACTAAAATTATAAATTCCTGTTATGGTCAAATAAGGCTTCAAAGAAATGATAATTTATGATTAATCATTTAATTTAAATTTATAAAAATAGAAAATACGAATTAAAGTTTGTAATATCAGGTAATAAAATATTAATAACTGAGATTGTTTTGTAAAGTTGTAATTCGAGTATTGAAACAACATTTTTTAGAAAATAATATTTCTAAAAATTGAAAAATAATTTTTTTAAGAAAACGAATAGGGGTAAAAAAGAAACAATTTTCGAGATAAGTATTTTGATTCATGTATTGTGTTTTTCAGTAGGTATAAAGGCATCATTTTCATTAAATCAGACAAACTCTCGCATTCAGTTTATACTGCTTTCGTTGACAGATTAAAAATTAAGAATATACAGTTAATAACGAAAATAACATTTTCACCAAAAAGTAAATAAAATTTACTTCAATTCAACCATTCGCGCTTCGATTTACACCGTATGGTAAATGATTAATTTGATAAAAAATTATATTTTTCACTGCCATCTTTTATGCGCACTTTCTTAATCTTGCGGCAAGATCAATATAAATATGATTTCTCCTTCATTATATGAATGGAACTTGATATTATTTTGCATATTCATATTCCAACAACGCACTCTGAATCAAATTTCGGAAGTATATTTGATAATCATATAATACTTGTAATAAAATATTCACTTTCGATATACATATTAATATCGCTAGATTTTCCTTGCGATAACTGGAACAAATGATCAAATTGCATAAAGGTATCAAAATGTATTAAAAAAAAGTATACTTTACTGTTTTTTTTTATTTTTTGTTTTTTTTTTTTGCGTAAAATTCGTGTATTAAATATCAATTCTTTAATTAAATATAAATCAGAAATATAGGGCCAATTACAATTAGAAAAATACAAACATTTTCATTTTATTTGAAGAATTTACTTTCCAAAAATTATAAACACTATTTATTTGATTATACCTTTCCATGTATTTTACTATTTTAATTGGCTCTAAATTGCAAAAAATGATCACTTGTTCTCAATTCTAGTGGTAGACTTTACTTGTGAATTTTATTGTCGATTATTTGAAAAAATCTCAAATGGGAAAAAGCACTTCTGAGAAAGATTAAGCTAGGCTTACATAATTATAAGACAGAATGTATTTACAAGTTTCGTATATTAATAGCTGGTTCATTCCAGAGTAGCCTTCTCTCGACAAAACGATTGAGGGTCATGCACAGAATTTCCAAAACTCATCAACGAAATTACGAATCTGCATTTGCGCTTTCCTACCTTGGAAGACTAGATTAGAAATTTCTATACACTAACAGACTTGTATACTTCGTAAGGTCATCGACGAGTAATACTTGTATAATTTTTCGCTAATGCCCTTAGTTATTAATTATGTTGGCACTTTCCGGCATTATTCTAACAAGAAAACGATGTAGAAATATTCATTCCAGCTGCTGAGTTTTTATGTCTGTAGAAACTTTTGTTTCTCATGGCAGTGTAGCACAATTCTTTAAAACGTTTTACAATAATTTACATTAAATAGAGTAGAAATAACATGCTTTCCAAATATTCTTTTCATATCAAATAAATTATTTCTCAGCTTGCTTAGAAAACTGTTTTTCTAACAAGACATTGAATTCAAAAAGCTCTTTTTAATTTTTAGTACGTTAAATTCGAAAAATGGTCTAAAATAGCTTGATATTTTCTAAGAAAATAGAGTTTTTAATAAATTATTCCAACACGGAATTCTGAACGAATAATTTAGCACCTCAAGATTATCGAAATAATTTATATATTATTCATCATAAAAATTCAATTTTGAGTTTATACTCTGCTTGAGACTTCAATTTTATTTCACAAATACGTGAACCAAACAGAGAGAGCTCTCTTTTTATTTGACCTCCTTTCCGTGAGATCGTTGATCGTAATTAGCATTCGATGCTAATTATTCAAAAATTGTTGGCAAAATTTCAACTGTTTCCTCGAAATGAGGAATTAAATCTTCCAGATTGAAGTAACCACATGGTCTTTTCAAGCCATCTTTTTCCAAAAATGATTAATTGTCTTCTCATCAGACGCCGTGGTCAAATTCATGATATCCTTCAGCTCCTGTGAAAACCACGTCGACCCAAACTCGCATTGCTTCTGCACTTGGTGCCATTAGATGATAAAGTCGCGCTGTAGTTTTGATAATGAAGGTCAATGAAGGCTGCGGTGATTTTACTGAATTCATGTGGTCCACGTAAACTTCCTCAATAGACTGAAATTTAAAATAAATTGTCAGATTCGTTTTGTTGCTAGGGAAGGATTACGTCTTGGAAAATATTCTAAGCATTTGAAATAAAATTTTACCTGGAAGTAAATAAGGCCCCGTGGTTTCTTAGCATTGCTATCACTGTAATACGAGAGTGTCTTTCTTTTTCGATCAAACACGAACCATCGTTTATTCCAGTGATGGAATTTCTTGCTCATCTTGGACAAATATCCGCAGCAACTAGTCGTGTCGACAGTAACGTCGTGAATTAGCGGAAGTTGATGACCAGCCGTTTCGATGTGAAGTCTCAAGTCCAGAGACTCAGACTTGATGGGAAGATACCTAGTGAGTGGTCTCTGCACATACATAAATCATTTGATTACGAGCTGCGAAAATGTATAATAAACCAGCGAAAGCAATGAAAATATGTAGAGGATCATGAAATATGAGCTATATAAATGACACCGGGGTGCTTTAAAACCTATTTTCATTATAACTGAAGGAAATTGCGAACAGCTGGAGAATATTGAAAAATACTAAAAATCTTTTCAGTAAAATTGACAACTTAAAATTGGGTTAACATATTTATTTGTTTTAAAATAACTCTTCGTGGAAAAAGTGTTTTCATCATAAAGGCTTCAGTTTAAAATAAGAATTGCCCGCTGACGTTGAATGAAAATCCATTAACTAAGTGGATTCAGAAAAAAATAATAAAAAAGGTGGTAAACAACAAAATATAAAAATTTTGTGGTGATCAGATTGTAGCTTTATGCTTGTTACTAGGAACGTTAATGTGTTTTTCTAAGAAATTTGAGCTCAACACATTTAACGAGACAGTCTTTCAAAAACATAAGGTGTAAAAATAAAATTTGCGACGCACCTGAAGTTTAGCTTTTTCGCGATGTTTAACGGTTTGCAGAGACCCTAAGGTGTCCATCTCACTTGAAGTTTGAGACATAGGACGACTTCCACTTTCGTCCAAAATTCCAGCACTGGTTGTACTGTATCGTTCGTTTTCCATTGACGTTCTTCTGTCATCCCTCATCTGAAAAAATAATTGGAAACTTGATTAATTAGTTGTTCATTTATTAAATTTGGGTATTCTCTTCTATTTTTGTTTATTGATATAAAAGTAAACAAAGATCTAATTGGACTTTTCCCAATTTTGCTGAGGTGATAATTTGTTTTTAATTTTTCTTGCAATTTATGATTGTGAGAAGATTGCTTTTCTTAGGAATTTCTTAAACGAGAAAAATTCTTCAATTCGATAATCAAAATATTGATAGAATCTTGTATAAATGTGAAGCGAGCCCCCAACCTTATGACAAGTATCTAAAAGTATCTTTCCCTCGAATCAAACTTGGAAACGATGCTTTTTATGAGGTAGTCGTCAAAAACCTCGCTAACCTTGTAATAAAGTCTAGGTATACTATCGTAAAATAAAAAATTTTATTAACGTTAAGAATATGAAGAACGAAAAATTTAGAATTAAAAAGTTCAGAATGATGGGTGAAATTAATTAACTTATCTATAATAAACTTCATTAATTAAGACTCGTGAATTTAAGTAGATTAGTTCGTTGACTTATGAAAGACGTTAATTAGGTCTAATAAAAAACAGGATGAAATGTAGGTGTGGAGGATGCAACTATTAACAGTGAATTATCTATTCGAAATTGAAATTTTAGAGAAAATATGGAATTTTTTGTTTTTACAAAAATATATGTGTCATGAAATCTTTATAAACATTTTATTCTCATTGGACTTTCTTTTTAAATTTTGTGGCCATGTAGTTCTAAATTTAATGCTTTTATTCACAAGGTCTTTGGATCCGATAAAATTCGTTTTCCTCGTCTATTAATAAACATTATTTTGCAAAAAAAGAACAACTTGTTTTGTTTACAAGAGGGAACGAAATCAGTGTAACTTAAGAACAAATTTGAAGGCAGAGAACAAAATTCGATGCTATTTCTCTTTCCCTAATCCTATTTTCACATTCATTCGTGCATCTGCGACAACAAACAATATTTATAGGAAGGAAAATCGTCAAACGTCTGATTCATACAGGGCCATGACACGAACATGCACAATTGCACGTATAGGTATGACTGTCAATCCCACGCTGGCTCGTTTCACATTAGATTTTCTGCTCCTGCTCACACTCATTGCAGTATTTAGTTTCCCTCTCTTTCTGAGAAATTATATTTTTAGGTAAGGTTTCATGAGATTAATTCTTTTGGAGGGAGTTCCCCGGTTAGTGTACTTTATTTTCGTTGCACACAACACAAGAATGCAGAAGGCAAAGTCAACTTTGAGAAGATGTACAAACGTGAATACATAAATCTTCATTCACATTAACACATTGTGAAATTTTTGAAACGACTCTCCTTGTTAAAAATAGATATTGGGATACTGATAGATGCTTTGTTTGCTTTTAATAGCTCTGAGAAAAGAAATGAAGATTTCTGAGCAGTGTCAACAAGATTTCGAGACAATTTGACTTTTAGGTGATTTGATAAAACGATTTGTTGAAAAATGAACGAATAATGAATGGGCAAACTTTTCGTTAATATTTTACTAAATTATTAGTTATTATTTGTTATTCAATTATCATTTCCCTATTATTTTTGCTCGTTTATTTAATACGTTTCATTTTTGTCGCTATAAAATGAACATTATGTCTCTAAATTTATTATAAAGCGCGAATCATGACTGACGATAATTTCATGAAGAGTATATTATCACTAACACCTGTCCTTTGAAAATTTTGCCAGAAATTTCTAATAAATACGAGAAATTACCCATGATTCCTGAAGTTAAAAGGTAGTTAGTTACACCTACTCGAAAATGCATGTAGCTATGTATACGCAAAAGACGTAATGAAGTTATATAAAATTTGTAGAAACTTTTATTTGTTAAACAAAAAAATTGATTCTTTCGAAAAGTAACATTTTTCATTTTTTATTCATTATTCTTTTTTATTATGATTTTTATAATCTTATATATACGTTGGATTGTAAAAGAATTGTACAATAAACAAAAGAGTCAATTTTTTTGACTTAACACAGGAAAGTTTTTATAAATTTTAGATGACTTTCTCGCTTTTTTTTTTGGATGTATATAAAAAATTTGTATTTTGTCCGAAAATAGTAGAAATAATCTATTTTCGAAATCAGAAACAAAATTTAAAGTACAAGCACCTTTATAATAATTTCTCAAAAACTTTCGGGAATTTATTATTTTTATAATTCGTTAATTGTGGAATTCGGAATTTTGATTAGTCCCTTTTTTTAAATTAATTGAATGCGTAATTGCTGTTCATATTATACGGTGATTTCAATGCTTCACAAAATAGACATTTGTACTCATGCAGAATGCAATCTACCTTTAAGTGATACTGTGCAATTATATTTTTTGTTATAAATTAAATCTCGTTTGATTAATTAAAGATCTATTGTTTTTAGCCTCAGATGATGATAACAAAAGTAATATAAACTTACGCGTTTCCTCCTAACATTCTTCTTTTTACTTCTGGTCTTAACGTAATTCATCCACATTAAAGACATCGTTTTAAAAGATATAAATTTCAAAAACTGATACAATAACGAGAAACACTAAAATATTTGAGAAAGATATTAAATTGTTTAAAGAGCACTTATTAGTGATTAATTCTTTGTCACAAATGTCAGTCGATACTGATCAAGTCGACGGTATAGTGGGAACTGAACTGTGGGACGTTCGTTTCACCGTTATTATCCACTAAACTCGTCCACCTCTTCATGTGCGCGTGAAAATTTCGCCCCCGCTTACTAGATTCATTCATAGCGATCTACCACGGAAATTAAGTTTCGTAATAGAAAATTTTTCGGATGGTCTACAAAAATAAAATTCTTTCAGTCTTTTAACCTCTCGTTTCTATTGACTCGGAGAAAATTGATTAAATTTGGAACAGGAAACTCTGGAGAAAGCTTTTCCACTCGGAAATTCATGAATTAAAACCTGTGTAACAGAAATTGAAAATGACTACTCTGAGAAACTCTATGTTAGAAAAATTACTAATATCGATAGCAAGTAGGGTCAAAATCCCAAAATTGAGACATTTTAATACAGAAAATAATAAATTTTACTATTTCAATAGTAATTTTTACTTTTTAAATAGTAATTTTTCCTATTTAAATAGTAAAATTTATTATTTTTTGTATTAAAATGTCTCAATTTTGGAATTTTTCCCCTACTTGCTATCGATATTAGTAATTTTTCTAACACAGAGTTTCTCAGTATAGAATTTTAAAATACATATTTGAAGACTTCCGAATTTAGAAACTTCAAATCTAACTTTCATAATCTTTTGAATTATATGCTTGTTTTTTTACCATCAAAAAGTCTATCTTTTAAAATCTTGATTTATTTTTGGGATAATATAGCAAGAAATTCAAAGAGAACAACTTAGTTTAAAAAACTGCTTTCATATTCCGAAATTGTGCAGTAAGAATTCTGTAGAAGAAATAAAACTTGTTGGGTGAAATGTGGATTTAGTAGAGTGAGATAAATAAAATTTTACTTTGACACGTCCGGTATTTTGTTCTCTGTGAATGATAGCAACATATTTCTCTAGGTACAGATTGTGTCTCGGGTGCTCAATTTATCACCATGTGTTCTCTCCTTTTTTTTTGCCAATGAAATGCTTGAATTAATATGTACAAAAAGCCCAACCCTCTACCAATTGATATCCTGTTACTGAAAAACCGAATTAGGTGATGACATCTAGATTGTTGTTTTGCTAGTCAATAGTCAATGTATTTGAGAATAAGCATCATTGAGTGCCAATGATTGACCTTCCTGCAATCGTACAGGGCTGTCTGCAAAATACAGACGCGGATCCAATCAAGCAGCGACCTGCTTGCGAAAACGCATACAGAATGACGAAAACGTTTGCCCTAGAATGAAGGTACTTGCGAAATTCTCTCGTATAGAAATACTATGTGTGCTGTAGGCGCCAGAATGTATGTTTCCTTTGGCTAAAAACGGCAGACGTACTTTACGTATTATTAATTTCAAAGCTCTGACGTTCTCTGTGATATAGTAAATAAACTAGGGTATAAAAATATTCTTTAAGAAAATAAACTATTGAAATAAGAAGGCTGAAATTGATATTAGTATTTAATTTAGGTTTCAATATACTATTATAGCTTTCATGGTAAAGGAAATAGGGTTATCAAAGTTTATATAGTACAGCTTCAATAATAAAGTTCAGGTGTGTTGTCACATTAAAGTTAGTCGTTTGTTTCAAAAATATACATCAGTTCTGGGAGAAATTCATTACAAGTAATATTTCTAAAAATTTACCGATTTACTCATATTTAGCTTGAAGGCAATTTGAATTTGAATGTGAATGTAATAAATTTTATTATAATGTGATTGAGGGCATGATTGGTTGATAAAAAGGTAGATGGCTATATCGAGACTTGCTGACCGAGTGACTCACATTCTCCAGGAGCAAAAAGGTCTTGACAGACATAATAAGAGGGCTACAGTAATAATCCGGCAAGTCGTCTGACTGGATACCAGGAAAATATATTCCAATTTGAACTACATCTGCGAGTATAAAATGATTTTCCGAATTCGCCTACACATTATCGTAAAACCTGGGCTATTAGGCTTGTTTTGCGATTTTCATAGTCCTCTAAAATCTTTTTGATATGTTGTTTTCGTGTAAACCTGCATTTCAGAGAAATAGTTTTCAAATCGGTTTTATATTGCACAGTTCATTGAATATGATGACGTTGATGCGATTTTACATACGTAGATCTAAAAAGAACTAAGTTGGAATTTAAAAAAATGATAATTAACTTTATATATATGGCATAATGAAGAAAAAACTAAGAAATGATACTACACGTGACTATATCTCGTGCAGTAAATTACGAAACAAACATGTTCGGTGATGAAAAATTATCTGCTTCACACGTGAATTCAAAAGCAGACATTACTGATGCCAACGATCAATAAACGCCAACTAAACGTGAGATCAAAAATGATTGCTATTCGCTTATTTATAGATTTCATTCAAATTAATTTTCTGTGCTCTAATTATTGACGATTCACGCTCTAGATAATTTTAATAGATGTCTACAGGTAATTAGCCTGACATTGGACATATTTTGGTTGACTGTGATATATTCCTTATCCAATCCCTTATAAAATTAGCTTAAAATTTGAATAAGAAAATAATTTGAGTAAAGTTCTGGCTTTAATGAAGTTGAGTACTCACGTTTTCTGTTGAGAGAAGTGAATATGAATTATTCGAGGGCCCTGGACTCGGTGAGGTAAATTCTGAAAGTTTACTTGGTGATAATTTGTCACTGGTTCCTCCTTCTGCCCCGTCGCTGCTTCCACTTCCACTGAAATCAAAATAGGGGCATTTAATATCTTTCTAGATATTTAATTTATTATTTTTAATTTATTAGGCAATCTATATTTATTTTATAGCAATTAATTACGATATTTATGCAATTTTAATGAAATTTGATTTAATTTGTAATCTAAAGAACTTGTCTTGTGTCAAATCTAAGATACCACAATTTAACCTTAGGAAGCTTTTTTCTAACTAAATTGTAATTTTTCTGTTACAGGTAAGCTTTCCTATCTCAAAGAGACCGCGACTCTCGGATCAACAGGTCGAGACTAAAGTACGTCAAGGATAAATTCTCGTACAGGTATTATTAAGTGGAATAAAAAAGGGATTAAAAAATATTGAAAAAAAAAGTTAACTCCCGCGGAGGAAACCGGTCGGCGATAAATTAAACAGGACTCACAAGTATCGTCGGTGTAAATCTCGCAGGCATCTTTCCACTGGCTGGTATAAATTCTCATTTAGCCAATCCTTACTCGCTAAGTAGCATTTGTTACTCGTGATTAGAGTTATCAAGCTGCACCCTCTGAATCTAATTTCGTCTCTAACAGCCTCACCCACTCCCCTTCGATTCATCTTCATGCATTTCCCCCTTCTTCTTTTTATTTACACTTCTTATTATTATTATTCCCTCGAGGAATTAGTTTTATTACTATTATTTCTCGTGCTAATTCCTTTTCGATTTATGTTTATAACGATCAGACCAAGGACTGATTTCCACTTTTCACATCCACTCTTGATTTTTGGCTATAATATCATCTTTTAAGTTTAAGGAAGTGCACTGTTTAAAAATTGAGAAAAAGTTTAAATTCAGTATTTAAAAGAAAATACAAGGTCCCCGATTTTTTGGCACACCTCCACAATTGTATATTTCGAATAAAATATTTTTAGAAGTACATTTTTAAATATCTTCATAAAACAAGAGTATTTTTTACTTTTTACTTTGAAAATTTGAAGGTCAGGGCTTTTCGAATTGTATAATGATTGAAAAAGTTTTATTTCTATTCTAGTCTGGGATTTTTATTTAACAATTTCTATCATTTCTAATCAATGCACTAAAATTAATACAACTTCATCGATACTTTCCCTTCATCTTCATTATTTATGAACTATCGAAACAAAAGATCTATAAGCACTGAAAAAGTTGAGAGTCTTGAATATTTCCCTCATCACGTCACGTTTGAGTTGACGTTATACGTTCTCACTACTGACTGCAATTGCTGTCTCGATCTCTATATGTACAGAGATCGGACCTCATGAATTTAATGACACGCTTTGTAATGCCTATTAGCACTGTCGCATACGTAACTTTGCACACTGTTAAAAAACGTCTGCAACTTATTATAGCATATCCTTTAGAGATAGCGACCGGATCTACAGAAGTCATTGATTCTCATGACAACTTATGCTTCACGCAAGAGTAGAATTTAAATGACTTCATTTGAAGGAGTAATAATAAGTAATAATCGATATTTTTGATAAAGCAGTCTATCTTTGAATGTCTCATAAAGTAGATAACACTCGATGAATCAGTCAGTAAACGTAACAAACGAATAGAAGGAAAGCCGGGAAAGATTTACTGTTATTTAAAGCTAACACTTTTTGTAATCCACTAAGTTAAAAATGATCTTCCAAAAAGGGGAATTTTTTAACAGGGCAAAGTTACGAGCTAGTATTTTACACGACTGATACTGTCCGAAAACCAGAACGAATCGACAATTGACGGAAGAGTGTGAAGATATCGTATCTATCGATAACGCCCCACCGGTGTTCGATCGAATTTAACTTTTCTCTTCTTACATTCTAATACTATTAGATTTAACGTTCACAGAGAGTTCAGTAGTTAAAAATTATCCTTCATGAGTATCTGTATCAAATAGAATCAATTTATCGCGAGTACAGAGATGGAAAATAAAAAATTTGTATTCTCAGCAGAGGAAATTCCATTTTGCGAAACTAGCCGCGGAGATAAAGGCGTGAATATTACGACTATTATCGTAAAAATAATATGCTTTCTCTTCTCGATGCGTGTGCTGAAAATGCAAATCACTCACTGCGCAACTAGTAATGAAAGACTCTTCTTTCTTTTTTATAGGAGAATTTCTCGAGATTTTAATTGAAAATAAGAAATTTTCTGTAGGGAGTCAAAAGAATTTCTGAAATAAGTCGGAGCAGCTCTATTTTCATTCAATGGGTATTTTCGCGAGATTTTAAATGCACTTGCACACTTAGATAATAATGTCCTGTTACGGCGCCTTTATAACTTGAACTACGTGGGTAGCTCACAATTCCTCTATCGTTTCAACTGTAGATAACACGCTTCAACGTCGATCGTATAACTACCTTTTTCAGCAGCAGAAAGGGACAGAGTCCGTTATTCAGTAAACGTGTACTGAATATATTTCCAGGAGTTTATTACGCTGACACGAAATTCTACACTAGGCTAGCCATAGTAGCAATGACTCTATTACGCCTTTTCGAATTTATCAAATTATCTTTTTCACTGACGAAAAAGTCATTGAATAAGATTGATAACGCATCGACCTGTCTCTTATTTAGAGGAAAGAGTTTTTACCTTTCAGTAGGTCCTGTAGAGTAACTAGACTCTTCTCCAGACTCCACGCTGTTGAAAGAAGTGCAATTCATTTTTCTTTCTTCCCACTGCGAACGTACTTCGTCCTGAACTCTTCTTTTCAACTCCTCGACTCTTCGTCGTTCTTCAGAAATAACTTGGCTACCTGAAAACAAGAAGCGAAGTGTCTTTGATTAATTGAGTTACAAAAGATTCATAGCAGGGGGAAAGATTCCGAAGAACTCATTGTCAATGGATTTTTGGATCTTCTAGAGGTTACATGATTCACTTGGGGATAAATAAAATTATTGGGAGCGTGATAATATTTGGCAGATTCTCAATTCTCACATAATCGAGTTCTGTATTATTCCATAGAGATTAGATTTATGGGAAGGTTAAATATTAGTCTTCGAGAATTCCTCTTTTATTTTATCTCATCTCAGAAAATTGAAAAAAATATTCAAGGGGAATTTACCTTGTTTGGCTAAATGAAGCTGCCTGTTCCTCTCAATTTCTTTTAAAGATTCTATCGTTTTTCTACCTAAGCTGCCTTGATGGTTAACGATAGGAGAATCAGTAGTGACTCTTGATATCCTGTCGAAGTCTTCTCTACTTGGAGATCGTTTTTCTTCACACTCTGGGGCATTTCGAGCCAAACTTTCCAACTCGTCTTCGATCGCTCGTAATCGGTTTCGACCCTGACAACACAATTAGATGTTTCTTTTCCACAGTTCAAATGCACTTTCAGTTTGAAGTGCCTTACAGCTAACTTTTTACTTGAAAAGACTCTAGCATAATATATTTCATTGAGATTGCTTGTAAAGTAATAATAATTAAAGTTAAAAACAAATATTCTTCAGAACTGAAAATTTTAGTTAATTCAATATCATAACGAACCAATTTTTTATCAGAAAAACAGTCTCCAAAAATAAAATACCTCTTCCAATCTTCTCAGATGTCCCAACTTCTGTCTTTCCAAACTTTTCGTATCTTTGATGGCAGAGTTTTTGATTTCAGACTTTTGTGATTCCAAATGTGTGAGTTGAACTTTTCTACTTTCGATCCGCGTCGAAAGTTCACTGAGATACCTGGAAAAGAAGATGATTCATGATTGATAAACTTTAATTCTCTATAAAACTTGAGAATTTTCCAAGTAATTAAATATTGAAGTTAGATAAGAAGATATTATTCTTAATGTAGAAAGTTTTACCTTTGTAATTCTTCTCTCGTAGCTAGTTTGCTCGCCTCTTCCTCTAAGTGATGAAATTCTAGATCTTCGAAAGCCTTTCTCTCATTTTCAAAAATATCCTGCTGTGTGTTTAATTCTTTAGTAAGCTCGTCTCGAGTTTCATAATTTTCGCAGTTTGCGATTTTATCTTCTAAATCATTACAAAACTGCTGAGCTTTCTGAACTCTTTGCCTTGCTTCTGCTTGTGAATTTGCCTGAGATGAACTATCCTGTGACATTTCTCTCTCTAGCTCGTTTATTCGCATCTGAATTCTTATCTTTTCGCCCTCATCCTGCGTGAGCTTCAAAGATTCCGACTCGTATTCCGCAGACAAAAGAGCTTTCTCGAGCTCGAGCTGAAAATAAGAATATATTAATATAAAGACATTATTTTATAATAAAAAACTTAATATAACCAAAATCATGTTATTTTTTGTGTCTCATAGACAAAAAAATAGTTTAATGCTTCTTATTTGATCACCCACGTTTTTATCAGTTTTCTTAAAATTATCTTTACTAAATACCTTCATTGTTTTAATGTAGTTATCAGTTTCTGAAAATTGGGATGAAACTAGCTTTGAATTGAAATTTATTTTCCGAGGATTATAAACTTTATAACTTTAAGTTTAATTAAAATTTTTCGAATTCTCCATTAAGAGTTAAGGAGTTAACGAGATGGGGAAGTAAACTGAACGTGAAGAAATGTTGGTACGTTTAAATGCCTGTGAAGCAGAGGCACGGACTTAGCGTAAATGCAAAAAGTAAAATAAATATTAGTCCACCACAGCCAGCACGCCTCTGATAAGAATAATGACGTATTCAGTGTAATAATTTCTAGATAACTCTAGGTTGGTAATTCTTTCTGATTTTTA
Organism: Synergus umbraculus; assembly: GCA_900474325.1. Classification (NCBI taxonomy): domain Eukaryota; kingdom Metazoa; phylum Arthropoda; class Insecta; order Hymenoptera; family Cynipidae; genus Synergus; species Synergus umbraculus. The sequence goes on along the minus strand of UCOK01019599.1, from coordinate 21,713 downwards.
AGGTCCATTTTAAAATTATTCTTTTTCAAGTAAAATTCAAATTCAAATTTCTAAAGGTAGCTAAATGTAAAATTAGTCTTCTATTTCTAATTCTACTAAAATATACTCAGGTACAAATAAATTTAAGAGAGAAATGGACAATTTGACAGAATGAAAACTAAAAAATATCTTGATTTATCGGTCTCGTGTTTCTCATGTGTTTGACAATTGTTTTATATATTGCTTGTAATAAATAACCGCTAGGAATCTGCGATTTTTCAAGCGTTATATGTTTCAAAACTACCTTTTGTAAATTTCAGTCATCACCTATTCGCTTTTTTAATCTATTTTGAATTTCACCTATTTCATCCTTTTTTAATTGATAAAGTTAAATTTTATGAAAAATAATAAAAATCTTAAAGTTCTTAAGTTCTTAAATTCTTTTAAATCCTATGAAATCTCTTGAAATCCCTTGAAATATTTTTAAATAGCTTGAAATTCTGAAAAAATCTTCATATAGAATTGTTTTGAACTCTTTTCAATGACAATAGGTACATATTGTAATGACTGAAATTGAAAAATTTTCTAAAACAATCCCCAAGTATTTGTCTAGAGGTTCACCTCTCTATTGATTTCCTCTTCTTGATTTTCAATGTCAGCAACACTTCTTTTGAAAACTTCCATATTCCCAAGAATATGTCGTTTCTCATTTTGCAGAAAATCCATATACTTTCTCCTGTCCTCTTCCTCGAGGGCCTTTTTTTCCTTATCAGCTTTGACTTCGTTCGATTTCGTGTTATCCTTTTCCGAGTTGATTCTCTTGGGCATAGTATGTACAGTGTCACTACACTTTGGCAACATTTTTAGTTGTTCAATCGCATCTAACAGATCGTCGTCTGAAACCAACAATTTGTTCTCGATAACTTCACAAGAACTAGTCTTTGGAGTTTTCCTTCTTGGCAGGGTGTACGATGACACCTGATTATTGTTGCGAGGCGTTACGACGTTCTCATAGACACTAAAGTTGCCATTTACAGGCATGAAGTTTTCGTAATTTTGAGGTACTGCACTTTGTCCATCAATCTTCGTTCCATTCAGTTGTATTTTACCTGAAGAAAAAATAGAATGTAACAGAAGTTTTAAACTTTTAAATCAATGAAATATGTTTTCCCAATTTTAATTTATCCAGAAATATTATCCTAGCCAAAAATAAGCCTTACAAGTTTCTTGTATACATAATTACTTTCAAAGTAAATGAATCAATATTTTAAAACTGCTTTTACTTTAAAATACAATAATCTTAAATTTTGTAGGATTGTTTTCATTATAGATTCTTTCTTAGAATAATGCTTTTACGGTAATAAAAAAACAGAATAAGGACAATTACAAAATATTATCGAGATCTAGAAAAACATTTCGTGGAAACTAATCTTCGTTCTAGTCTCAGAATTGAACATCGAATTTCCGATACTTACCAAAGATCGATGGAGATTCGCTTTTCGCCCTTTCGTGTACAACCGGGGATTCCACGACGTTAATACCATTGTTTTCAAGTCTCACGTTCTCGTAATTGGGACTGCGAGCATGAGACATGAAGTTCGAAAAGTTCGACTGCTCGTTGCCAGGGGCATTTGGCCATTTCGTAGACTGATTGTTGTTCGGGGTAGTTGGTTGAGGATCCCTACCATTCCATTTATGCTCATTTTCCTCCTGTACGAAGTTTGCTACAGTTTGATTGTTGTTTGGCGTATCTTCATTTTGAAGAGTCACCATCTGTAAATTCGTATTCTCATGGACAGTTGATTTGTTTTCCTTCGGTGATTCAAATGCAAAGTGTGGTTGAATTTTGGAAGGACTCTTGGGACTTCCAAAAGGAGAATTGTGACTCGGTCTCTTGTCCCTTGTTAGTGATCCATTTGTCATTATCCTAAAAAATAAGTAGATAAATTAAATAAATGATGTATTGCATTTTAGATTTTGGGAACTTAATTCAAAACTTGAAATTCGTTTTAAATATTACAATAGAATTTATAACTGTAACTATTTTTGGATTAAGTTAAGAATACAAAAATAAAAATTACATGTGAATTACTGCATAAAATGAAAACTGAGAGCCAATTCTTAGGCCGGTCCTTGATTCTATTAATCAGTAAGAATTATGGAGAGTTGGATTCAAATAAAACTCAAAATATCTTACGGGGATTTCATATAAACTTCATGTCAAACATAATTCTGCTTATTTAAGTTCAAGATTATCATGAAACTTTAGATGATCAACTCTTTTCTCACTCATCAGGAGAGAGACTCTCCAAGACGAAAGTTTCCGACAAGTCACTTCATTTTACACTCTGTTGAGTACCAAGGCTCTAATGCCAAAACAGATAAAATATTAATAGATGAAAGTGCTCACGAGTATAAATCTTGACATAAGAGGGTTAATCCTAAGAACTTGACATGTTAATCACCTGTTAGGCTGCCTGGGTTTGTCGATCGTGCTCTGCCTCTCATACTCTGCACACATAGCCAGTATCTCTTCTAGCCTAAGTTTCTCTTGCCTCTCAATCTCCTGCTCTTTGAATCTGTCTTCTTGAGCTTGCTTCCGTCTATTCTCAGCCTCTCTTCTCTTATTCTCTGCATCCACCTGCCTCTCCCTAAGCTCCTCCAAGGAACATCCGCTTCCTGTACTAGGCGTGGGACTCTTCACACGTCCAAAGTTCTTCTTGCTCTCGTACCTCGGATTTCGATTAAAAGCTGGACTCATCGGCTGCACCTTCTTTATATTTGAATTAGAACCAAATTCCTGCGAATTTCTACAACTAGACCCATTCAGAGTAGTTCCTGATCCTCGATGATAGAGATTTGGATTCGAATCAAATTTTTCAACCTGGACGTACTCAGTTGTTGTTGTTTTAGCGACTATCAAACTCTGACTCATGTCGAAATCACTATTTAGCCTCTCGAAATCGTTACTTCCTTGGCAAATCATACTTCTCGACATCAAATCCTGATTTTCATTGTTGTAATTTAGATTCGATTTGTAGGCGTTTAAATAAGACTCAGCTGCCGAAATGATTTGGATGTGATTCTGATTTGTGGAATTATTTTGGTAGAGTTGATTGGGTGTGTTTGAACGACTGGGTGTTTTGGTCATCTCTAACTTTTGCCGGGAATCTTCGAGACGATGAGGCGTTCCAGGACTATTGAAGGAGGGTGTGTTTGATCGACTTCTGTCGAGATTCGTGAGATTCTGTAGAGGGCTTGAAGTACTAATTTTTGAGAGAGAGGCTATACTTGATGACCTGGAGTGACCGAGAATCTGTTCAGCTGGTACGTTTGTTGTGAGACCTCCAGCTGGGAAGACCTTTGGGGAGACACAGTTTCTATTTTGTCTGGCCAGCATCTCGAATTTGGTTAGCTTACTCAGAAAACCGACCTCGTCGTCTGAACAGGAATTTCGCGGTGATTTCCTTGGAGGAACTGGTGGTTTTCGCTCCAGGTGGCTCTCCAGGGTTTCCGAGAATGAAAACGATATTGGTGCCATTGATATTCTTGAGTTTGGAAGGACAGATTTTAGCTGCTTTGCTTCGGCTGGGTGATTGAACCTCATGTAATTTGACCTTCCTATTGTTACCATACAGCCTGAAAATTACATTTTTTATGAGAAATTTTACATTTTTAAATCAATTTTTCTAATAATTAACATATAATGCATATTGTATGAAATGAAAATTTGTATTTAACTTGAAATGTTGATATAAAAACGTATTGATTTTACCTTGAGTGAGTCGAACAGGAGAATTGTATGAAATTCCATCGATGGACGTGTTCCCATTTATAGGATGAAGTGTGACAACGCCGTTATTGTTTTCGATCATACAATGAATGGGTTCTACTCCGGTACCGGCGACTGGTATATCAGCTTCTCGATTGCATCCCAGAATTATTCTACCTGTATAAAAGATCAAATTTTCATTCTCTTGAATTTCCATATAAATTAAAATTAAAAATCGAAATAAAGGAACAGAAATGAAAGTAAAGGAATAACACGGAGAAAAATGGATATTAAAAAGTAATATCTAGCTATTTAACTATGGGACGACTATCTAGATATTTAGATATAATATCTTGATATTAAAACTTAATATCCAGATATTAAAATATATAATCCAAATATTCTATCATCCAATATTTTAATATCAAGATATTATATTTAAATAGCTTAATTAATAGTTAATCAAAATTATAGAAATTAGATTATAATGTAATATATAAATAGCATTAACCAGTCTGAGGGCTGAACTTATCGAATTATAAAATTAACGAAATATGAGATCTCGAAAATATTTCGGTTTTTTAAAAATAGAACTCGATAATGTTAATTCTTGAAGCCAAAAAATTCGATAATACACTTAATGCCGATAATCATTTGCCCGAGGTATAACACGAGACATGCAGTTCACCCTGAATACCAAATTGCAATGCACAAGCAAAAAAAAATTACCCATAAAGTATATTACACATTTTTATACTCTTAATAATAGGTTAATAATGATAAAAAAATTTAATGAGAGCAACATTCCTTCATTTAAATATTTATGAATTCCTTTCCAATCAATAGCTGATTATTATTCAATATGATTTTCACGAAAGTAGACTTCTAGATATAAAATATAATCCTATGATGTAGTGTTTAAAAATAGACTTTTTGAAGCAAAAAATATGATTAAACGAGTGGAATTTAGATAAGTGATAAATTCCTTGGGCACGGTATTTATAATGAGGAGAATAATTCTCTAAAATGCAAGCACATGTGCCCTCTGTCCTGGGCTAAATTCTTGAGCGCTTACTCGCCAAGATCGCGTTACCGAGTCGTAATAACTTTCTTCGTTTATTTAGCCCGTGATTTTACAGCCTCCAGGTTGTAAATATCAACTGTAATCTATACACGTACTTGCAATATAATTTTTACATAGCTTTTTTAAAATTTAAATCGATCTCCAGAGAAACTCTGCTTTAGGATGTTATTGCCTTTTATCTTTTATCATCAGGTTCCAAAAATACGGAGATGGAACTTTCTAGTTCGTGAATCGTGAAGATGACTGATAAGATTATATTTCTCAGATCTCAGACGTTTTATAGGGAGGATTTAAAGAGTTAAAGGCTTTGACGTTCTAGCTAATTTGATTCACTTACTCTGAATAAAAATTAATCTGAATTGTCTCAACTTTCAACTAAAAAAAAGTCTGTCTTCACGAATATTAGAAGGAAATTGTTAACAATTTTCATTTTGAAGAAGAGAGGAAATGAGCTTGTTAGTTTGGTGTAAATAAAACTGTATATTTCCGCGATGAGTGATGCGAGTGTTCGAGCAATAATAACATTCATCACGTGGGAGAAGACACGCTTACCTCAGATCTAACAGGCGATTATGCGAAACGGTATTGGAGTGATTGGGTATATAGAATAGCTCGACGTAAACGCGTTTACTATACTGGCGAGCAAGAAATTCGCGGAGCATTCTCTCTGAAAGGACCGGGGTTATATTTAGTTTTGGCGCGGTCGTGGATCAGCATTTTCAGTCTTTTTGGAAATGTGTCTGCTGCCGCGCCATGTCCGAAATATCAGTAGAACCGTCTTATGAACTGGGTTATAAGGTTCATCGCATTGAAGTTCATTGCGGGACATCGAACCATCCACTGTCAAAAAATAGCCAAGTGTATCGATCCAATGAAGATGAGACTATCGTCAATAAAGTTAATTAATCAATAATCAATAAGCTGTTCTACTTACTGAACACCTAGAGAATCTATTTATGAAGTCTCTGACTAGTTTGAATTATTTAATATTTGAAGAGGAAAGACCGAAATGGAATTTCAGAATTTGAAACTTTGAAAATTAGAGAATCCATTTTTTTCGTTTTTCTTTGCTCTTTTTACATTATTATAACGTAAAGGGAGTACAGTTTGCTGTTTAGGTGCACTATATATTCTTTGAAGTTATTTTCCATATTTAAATACAAGCCCCTTAATGGAACATTTACTACTGCTGGAAGGCAGCTGCTCTCCAACAGTGTTTTACCTACTATATAAAGCATCGACTTTGTTGTATTATGCAAAATTATCTTTACAGTAAGCGGGTGGTCTTACAGCTCTTGCGTATATTATTAACGTTGAATGAATACTTCCTGTTTATCTAACGCTCGGTTTTGTTCAAGAGAATTGTTCCTTTTGTTATATTGACAAAAAAATTTTCTTAAATCCGCAAAGAGTAGTTTAGATCGTCATTTGAAATTGTAGACATTCAATTTGGACTGTAGCTACTTTTCAGTTCTTTTCAAATAATACCCTTATGAATTAATATATAATAGTCGGAGATTTCCTCTGAAATGCAGTTTAATAACTAACAGCAACATTTAGAAAGTGACTTTTGCAATTAAGGAGAGATTAGATAAATATTTTCATTTGTCTGAAAGATAATTAAGATGTTTTTATCTCTTCATTCGCAACAACCACTATACAAGTTTTTCCTCCATGTGAGACATTTATTTCCCGAGTTTATCGGAGAACAATTCGAAATATGACTGGAATGCAATTTTTTGTTCTTATAACTTGCATATCATGTCTCAAACAGAGAAAGTTATATCCGTTATTTCTCTGGAGAAGGTAATAAATAACAAGCAGGTTGTGCAGCAGATGTATGAGGACAAGAATGGGCGATAGAAGTTACAACCTGGAATGGAAATTCTATATTTCTATATATATATATATATGTATAATGTACATTGTACATATCTATATAGAGACATAAAAATTGAGAGTAATAAATCAGTATGATGAACTTTCTTTGTTTATATTGATCAACCATTTGTTGAATGTAAATTAAATATCTAAAAGGGATTTTAATTTGCATAAATATGATACTGCCTTTTTTTCTCTCCACATTCTGTCTAAAGCATAAACTTCAGTTTTAAGAAATACTGTTATAGAATCGTAATTTTATGGACATAGGTAGTATTTGCGAGCATTGTAAATCTAATAGGATACTATAACCACGTGTAACAAAACACGTTTTGAAAGGCATCTCGACTAGAGAATCACGTACGCGCCGAATGAAAAGACATCACTTTGAAGATCGACTCCCATAAAATAATTTATATTGCGGGTGCTGTAAAGCTGTTGACTATATTTAAGTATGTGCTTAAGGGACATCGTACATCGGGTTATTGTCCTCTGTTCTCTGCCCGCAATAAATTTTACTCTATACGTCCCACGCAATAATCACTTGCATGCATTTGCATATTTGCATGCGTGGAAACATTCTCTTTCCCGAATGTCTACTCGTATTTTCATATTCCAAATCCTCAAGTTTTCTTTAGGGACTTTCTCAAACTGTGGTAAAAAGACAATATTTTTTATCACAATTAGCGCAGAGTTATTTCTGCACAGTAACTCATCATTAATTCATCATTAAGCATCCTCATTTTACCGAAGTTTAAATGTCAGGGACATCTTTCTACCACGCCTATCGTCTACCTCGAACTTTGAACGTGAGGCTAATTCAGATTACCCGTTTTTTATCGAAGCTATTTTTTTAATGAAGATATTTACGTCTGGATTACGAAATTCGAAGACACTAAGTTTCAGTTCCCGTTGTATCTTCCAGTTCTCTTTATTCGAGGAACTCGATGCACACGAGGAACTTGGCTTGACTTCTGTTACAAAATAGCCTACAGCGTAAGTGTATTTTTAAAAGCAAATCCGCTTAAAAGCGCTCTAAGCTACTATAAAGAGAGGGAGTGATTATTTCAGGATAAGGCAAAGCTTGGTCACGTAGTCGCTATTAAAGTTGCTAATGAAGTTCTGGGAGGAAATTAAGGGGCGTGATTGCTTTTCGCATATTCCACATAGAAAGGGAAAGAAGTCTTTGCTTAGAAATGATAAGTACACATCAGTTAGGATAAAACATGAAAGATCTATTTAATATGTACTCTTTTTGATGTTTTACCTTCTGGCAAAGGATGTAGAGTCACTGAGGTAGAGAGTCGTCCACTTCCCATTGAAACCAGATGTGGTGCTTCTGTTTGAACGCGTAAAGCTCGTCCGGCCTCGCGCACCTCTAGCCCAGCAGAAGTCATTCCTAAAAACATAATGATAACTGATGTTAGCGATCTTATCTTAAATCTTTGAAACAAATTTTAACAGTGATTTTACCATAGATCTAGTATATTGTATTTACCAAAAGTTTTGAACGTTCAAATGAACGAAATATTTTTTCCCAATCCAGAAATGTTATTTCAACTACAAATACCAATAGCCATTATAAATTTCTTCCATATTCTTCCATACAACATTAATGTTAATGCAATTGAATTAATATTTTAAGATTGTTTATAGTTTCAAATACAATCAACACAAAAATTCGTTCAGAACTTAAACCATATGAAACTTTAGTTTGTGAATCTTTGTTTAAATGTCAAATCTTTGACGTTTAAAACGTCAAAGTTAAACTAAGTTGTATCATTTTTGTGCTCATTCAATAAGCATAAATAATTTACTAATAAAAACATTAATAATATTAATATATTTAATTATGTAATCAAATGTATCAATATTATTCTGATTCGTGTTTAAAATACTTAGTGCCTTGAAATTGTTGTCAAATATCTTGAAAATATCGAAAAATCTGACTGGTTTTTTTCTTTTGGAAATTGTACAAATTGTGTGAATCTGCCGAATTTTTAAAATCAATCTTCATTTTAATTTCGTTGTCAAAAAAACTGATGTGAAAAAGATGATATAAAAACAGCAAAAGGAATGAAAAAATGAGAAATTAGTCGCTCGCAGATCGTGCGAATCATATACATATACCAGTACTTAAAAAAAATTTAAGAATATACCGTGCTTTATATCAGTGTTGTGATAATACACTCAGAAAAAAATACTCCGAAATCAATAAATATACTTTTGAATCAATAAATCTCTTCAAAAAGCAGATATTTTATTGATTCATATGTATATAGTTTAAAATGTATAATATCACTTTTGTATTTTGTATGGAAATGATTAATTCTTGTTTAATCAAAAATTTATTTGAATCAATAAAATATCTGCTTTTTGAAGAGATTTATTGATTCAAAAGTATATTTATTGATTTCCGAGTATTTTTTTCTCAGTATATAACCGACAGTACCACCACGATATCGAAATAGAATAAGTGAGATAAAAAATAGTATATAGAAGCTTGTTCTGAAAGTTAATGAAGCATTTATTTTAAATGTAGATGCATGCCGCACACGTTGTGTGCTGAGGAGTGATTACAGTGATAGGCAATCGATTCTCCCATCGTGCTCGGTTGCCAAAGGGCGAAAAAATATGAGAAAAAAATGCATAAGGTGCACTGTATAGAACCGGTCTTCTCTTCTTAAGCTGAGCATTCTTGAGAATTTTTTGTCGGTCCTTTTTCTTTTTTTACTTTAACTTCATTGTGCCCACGAGTCACGGGTCATGGTAATTCAGTATGACGCGCACCAACATGTAGGTACAGAGTTACAGACCCACGTGAATATGCAAGTAAGGTACGTTACCATGCACTTAAGACACGTACGAAACCTGGTGCATACGTAATTTACAGATTCTGTGAGGAAAGGCCGGAAGACATTTCCTCTCCGGTGTAATCGATAGTTCGTTAAAGGAAATTAAAAAAATCGTTTTATTGTAATTTAATACAATTAGGATTTAAATTACATGCATTAAACATTAGTGCAAACTTACTTATTATACTGTCATTCCAGTCGTTTTTCATTGATATCTTAATGACTTGCAGACATTAAGTTCACAAGATTTTATAACTGTTAACGCCTTCGTAAGTTGAAAAAATAAGTTTTAAAACTGAAATCTATGCCAACAATATCTTAACTATAATTATAGTCCGCACTTTCTAAACTGAACTGAACTTGTTTTTAAATAAAGAATATAACCCGGTTATTAGTATAATACAATGGTTTCAAGGTTGGGAATTGTTATATATATAGAGAATACTGACCCTGAAAGATTAGCAGGAAATATATTTTCTTATCAGATTAATGCAGATTGTATTTAACATATCTTCTTACTATAGAGTACTGAATTTTTATCTTATTCCATATGGTTGATTTTAAAATTAGAATTGATATTATTCATAAATGGATGTTTCTTAAAAATAATAAAGAATCATTTTATTTTGACAACAAATCAATTTTTCGTATATAGTGAAATGAAGGCCTTAGGTGAGCGTCGTCGTGTTAAAAGCAAGATGTTAATCGACAATTAGCGACAATTATCGCTCGATAGTTGTTGGTGTCAATGTTAGGGCAAGATTTTACGACCGATAAGATCACGCTCGAGTTTCGTCTAGTCTTGTTTGGAAAGCGTGAGATAAGCTTTTCTCTACATATAGCTATGAATGTATTGCCGAAGGCTCATCTCCACCTCTCGTTAGGCCGCTTGCCAAATGCCAAATGTAAATTTACTCGAATACTTCCTGGGCGACCGGAAAGAGTCGCAACCTTTCACGAGAATGAATTTTTTTTATTCACGGATCTGGTCCAAATGGAACTTTATGTTCATGTCTATGAAGAACACGCGGAAGAGGGGATTGGTTACATAGAAAGTCCGTCTCGTGACTTTTCTCATATATTGAGTAATTGAACAAATTACTCCACACGCGACGACATTAATTAATCCACTTGCACTTCGTCGCTCTGTCTCGCATTTGAGCCAACAGTAAGATCCATTTCATACCAAAAAATTGGCTATATTGCTGAATTCTCAAATGTTTTGCGATTTTATTCTTTTGTGAATTAAATAATGACTTTCCAAGAATAATTGATAAAGAATTGTTTAGGTTTTGGATTATCAGTCAGGATATCTTCATATACACAAATTGCCGCAATAAATTTCTCTATACAAATCGAAGAGTCTGAATGGCAATTTTTGCATTTGGTTTAAAATTTGAATCGTGCTTTATCAGTCGGAAGCCCGTCGATGTTATCTGGGTTGTTGAATTACTTTGGCAAATGTGAATAGGGATATTACTATATGTGCTCTACATGCGAGGATAATATGGCAAACTATGGGCTTGTATCGATTTCTCGATATCCATATTATATTATGTACGAGAGGCAAGCTTCAAATATTCGAATTACCTTATAGTTGCCGTATCTCCTCCGAGATAAGTGCTATATATGTACCCAAGCAGAAAACATGCTAACTGATAAAATTGACGCAGGTAACTCTTGATCGTATTTTTCGTGCTGCCACAGAATTATTTATTAGCGGATACTGCACGTACAGATCAGATAGTCAATATGTACTTCTCTTTTATTGAAAATTAAATAGTCTCCTCACACGGTAGAACGCAAAGCATAAATTTTTCAAATGTATCAAGAGAAATATCTCCAGTGATTTCAAAAAAGTGTATTTGTTTAGATTTTCAAAGTATTATTGTATAGATATATAATTTTTTTCAGTTATTCCTCTTATACATGTGAATAGAATATAGTAAGTTCAGAGAGCTATAATTTTGTTATGGCTTGTTGTTACGTTGCTTTAAGTTCATTCTGCATTAATTTCTTTTGTGGTGTAATTGCAGTGTCGCATGAGTGCTACCATTGTTTCCTTCTGCTAGTATAATATAGTGAACCATAGGCATAGTTCAGCAGAACAGACTGTAGCATAATAATGTGCTTAATTAAAGTTACTTCAACTCGTTAAGATGATTCGCACGAGATGAACAACCCTTTAGCAGCAGCATCCAATTTTTGCGAGATATTTTCTCATTTTTCTGCAGAAATCGAGTGGACAATAATTTTCAAAATTACAGGGTGGAGAAATAAAAGCTCTTTTTAGAATCAAATTAATTTATTCAGAAAATAACAGTTACATCAATGACATATTTAGACTTGCAAATTTTCTTTGTTCCGATAAAACTTTTCTGCTTTGTAAGTGACTCACAATTTAGAAACACAAAATTGTTTTGAAATTGGTTATTGCGCATTAAATTAACCATATCTGATTACGCATTAATTCACTGGCACAGATTCAGGAAAAAAAAGGTACGAAGAAAGTTCCACTGTTTCTGTCGATTAGTTAAGTGTGATTACGCGCTTATGTAAATCGATAAGCCTTATTGGTTCGAGACTCGTGTGTGAGGAACTGGCGAAGATAATCGTTTACTAATGTTAACAGGGAAATAATAAGAGATGTGGAAGTATTAAACGCAGACTTCCGCCGATTTAAATGGTCAAACGACCCTTGAATCACGGAAATCAGATCGTTATTAAATCTCTAATGAGGATCTTGTTTGACCATGTCAGAAATAATCCTTTTAAGGGCTCCCGAAATTTTAACCAGTTAATTATAAAGCTTTTATCTAATGAGATATTTAAATACTTGATAGTAATTGCTTTTGACATAGCAATTTATGATATCAATAGTCTCAGCAAGATACATATCAAAAATAACAGAATGTGTCAATTTTGTAGTACAAAATTATAGCGAAGTTATCTCTTTCAAAACACGATTCTTCAATTTTCATACTTGGTATTAACCTTATCCACATGAAGAATTATAGTTATCACCTGTAAAGAAAGATAGTAAATTGAGTAAATAACGTTCAATACATAGAAAAAATGTAATTTTATCATGAGAACATTCTTGTCAGGAAGGCCAACAGAGATTTTATACCTTATTTAAAATGTCATTGCGCAGAAAAGACGTTATCAGTGTTTTCAATTGTTGAAGCTTATAATTAACTAAAGATAGAGAATAGTAATGCATTTTAATAAATAAGTTTTGCAATTCATTGGCATGGCTTTGTGACAGAATCAATGACTAGTTCAAAGATAAATCATTGAGGAATTTCTAGTCTTGAATATTTTCTTGTCATTGTGATTGAATTATCATCGGAACGAGATAGCGATTAGAAATAATGATGCACGTGTATTATTAAATTATCTTTTCTGGATATAATTTACAGTCGATTTCAATGTTCCATAATGTGCCATAATTTACTGTACTATATTACAATTTACCATATCATTATATTGTCACCGTATACTTTTCTTCAATCTTATACTTTAGCTCAACTTCGTGGTGAGACTCTAGTGATATTTCATCGTGTATTCGAGTGATAAATACTTGATACACAATGCCAGTCAGTTAGACATGCAATGTCTTCCATTCCGATCGGACGTGATCAATGGCAATGTCGAGACGAAAGCGAATTGATCGCAAGTGAAGTGTGAAATGTCCCATAGCAACAATTTATTCAGCAGTTTTAAAAAAAAAGTTAGAATGAGTTATATTAGTACTTAAAAAATTGAAGGCTTAACTACAAACACTTTAAAAATCGTTTACTCTGGTCAAGAGGTATTTAAGTTCGAGAAAAGTTGTTAAGTCTGATTGGAGTCTTTATAATTAATATTCTTCCTTAGTTTTCGATCAAGGCCATCTTCCCATTGAAAAATATTCCTCTTCTTTGAATAATGAATGAACCCGGGCCCCTAAAAATCAGCATAATGCTCGATCGATGGCATCTTCTCAAAGAATATATTGAGACAAAAAAGATAAAATATGGAAGATTCATTATTTGCACTGATTAATGAAACAGAAATTTCCTGCGGATGACCCGTGTGCTAATTGCTTTACCAAACGCAGAGCCCTGAAGCATTCAAAGCGTGACACCCTGCTGCGAAACTAATTGTGGTCTGGTGAGACTCTTAAGTGGCGAGATTGAGTTGAGTATAAGTTTTTGAAGTTCTTCTCAAGTACTTTCTGAGTGTGCGAGTTTGTCTGAGAGGATCACTTCTGTCTAAGCAAGGGAAGAAACTGATACTATTAGTAAACGATTCTCCATGTCGTATGCAAAATATTCGCCAAAGTTTATGACAGATGATAAGTTCTGATGATTTTAACTACTCTTTGATCAGTTATCAAAAGTCCTGGAACTACTACTGGGTGAATCATATAGAACAATGAATTTCCTTTCATGTTTCACAAAAGCACATCAGCTTTTCACGCATGAACAATGAACATATAAGAAGGTGGCTTTAATTCTAGCATGACGGAAGTCACTGCAGAGAAAGACATAGTGGAACTTCGTTTTGTTTCTTGGGTCTCGGGATGCTCCTTGCGTTCATTATATACTAATATACTAACTTCTCACATGGGTGTGACACTTTTAAGTTCAACGCCTTCGGGCTTTTGCGAACGTTAGTCTAGTGTGAGGTAAAAGAGGGGAAAAGGAACTTGAGTTTCAAAGGCTACATATAATGTGTATGCTTTAAACTAAAGTCAAACATAAGAAGAAAGAACGAAATGAAAGGAAGGGAGAATTCTGCCAGCCAGATGCTGACCGATCCACATTCAGCTTTCGTCTGAAAGGAGAATTTCGCACGAAGCAAGTGTCACGCGATGCGATAACTGTTCTCCGATATAATACGTCTATCTTTTCATTTTCGTTATCAACGCTGGCGAAAAATAAGACGTCTAATGTCTATGAAATCACTATCTCTCTTGTCAGCCTTTATTGCCAGAAAAAGAAATGTCTGGGAGAATAAAGAAAGAGATTTTCAGAACTGGGGGAGCGTGATCAAGATTAGAAATGTGCTGAGGTTGTTTTATGAGAGTCAGGTTGACGAAAAGACCATTTTTAAAAGAAGAAAGAGATATGTGGTTGTAGCATAATTCCGATTCATTTTTAAGAGACAGCTGTTTCTATAGTGAACATCATTTTTAAATAGATATTCCAAACAGTGAATTACCTAAAGCCACAGTCGATTTCTTTTCATATTCTAATTTTTGAGATGACGCAGTTTTTACCCAAATGTTAAGAATTCGTTACCAGAATATAGAGCAGTATTCATGCAGTTATACAATGAATAAAATCTAGATTGTGCAGGAAACTGTGCATTCAAATTAGACTAGAGTCCCTGATCTAGCAGAACGTATCGTATCAGAGCTCATGGATATCTATATCATACGGCTTTACAAACCCATTCATAATCCAGTTACCATTACATCCGGTTACGTGAGCATTGCACTCATACTACTACTCCCTATTTCGTGAGCTTTGCCATTGAAGAAGGACGTTGTCCTTATATTGAGATCCACGACACATGATTGTCAAATGCATCCTCGAATGCATATTTCATTACAGAGCTACAATCTCAACTTACAGATAGCCAATGATATATAGAATAATTTATATCATCGGTTATTTCTTGTACAGGATGTTTGTGAAAATGTTAAAATGTCGGTAAAATGGGAAACGCGGGAATTTGCCAGATAATTTAGTGTACCTTGAAACATACGAGAAAATGCCAGGGATTCATGAAAAGATTCACGAAATTTATGAGGTAAATGAATGTAGTACATTTAAAAACGCGCCGTGAAGAATTTTCTTATTTTTCGAAATAAATTTTTAATGTTCCAAGGTTTTAAGGTTTGACATTCATATTGTTTATTAATTTTTATTTTATTCGGTTATGAACTATTTCGCATCTATTTGTGTTACATTTTAAGCCAGTTGTTAGGCTTAAATTTAGTTTTAAGCTCAAAAATTGGCTTAAAATTAAACAAACTGGCTTAAAATGTAACACAAACTAGTCCTTTCGGACTTGATTTAAAACTTTTTTTTTTGTATAATGAATTGTTTTATACATTTGATTTTAAATACATTAAATTAATAATTTTCCTACTTTGGAAATCCGAGAAGTTTGTCAACTGTTGGTATCTATTCTAAAAAGATGATTGAGTCGAAGTCGAAATATCGTAACGCCTATTCCGTACTTTTGATTCGTCGTGTAAGTATCGATAGTGATTTTCAACAATCGATACTTGCCGAATTGTAAATTCCGCGTAAATTGAATTTGAAATTTTGAATTTAGTTTCGTTAATAATCATATTGTCATCACGAGTCTAAACTCAAAATACATTGAAAAAAATAGGAATTTTATGGAATTTTTTTAAGATTTCATGGGAGATAATTGGGATTTTAAATGTTATCGTAGAATTTTATTGAGAAATTTCAAAAGCTTTTTATGGTTTTTAAAATATTTTGTCATAGTTTTAAGAATTTCATGGAATTTGATGATATCTTTAATGATTTTAAGAGATTTTAAGAGTTAATTAAGAAATTTTCAGAGTTTGCTAGAAATTTTTAGAGATTTTCACTAATCTTAACATGGATTTCAAGAGATTCATGATTTTATAGGTTTTTGTGTGCATTTTTCATGATTTTTAAATGATTTTTACGAAATTCAAGAGATTTTTAGGATATTAAAACGATTTGTAGAATTATATGGGATTTTAGGATATTTCGTGAAATTTTAAGGGATTTTAAAAGCTTTGTAAGAGTTTTATGAGGTTTTAAGGAATTTTATCAGATTTCTAATAGTTTGAAGTGATTTCGAGAGATTTTTCTGATATTTTAATGATTTTGTGAGAATTTTAAAGGATTTCATGGAATTTGATAAGAATTTTATGTAATATTTTTATTGGATATAAAATATATAAAGAGATTTTAAAGTTTGTCATGAAATTTCAAAAGGTTTCTAGGAAGTTTTAGAGATTTTCATAAATTTTAAGCGATTTCACGAGTTTTCAAAGGTTTCTTGGAATTTTTAGAGATTTTCACAAAGTTTAACATAGGTTTTAAGAGATTAGAGAAATAAAATATAATAAATTATATAATATTGAAAAAGAACATAAATGCGCGCGCGGGGCGCGCTTTTGTTCTTGTTGATAATAAAAACAGCGACGATTACGGGTGCCCTATTACGGGTACATGATCTTAGACCCAAAATGATGATTTACGATCATTCAATGGGATGATGATTTATTGCACTGCATGAGGTTTTCTACAGGACAGTGATTTGCAAAGTTGCATTTGTTTACAGAAATGGAAGGCAAGCAAGGTGGACAGCGGATACCCGTATTAACCGGTTAAGGATGTTTTTTTTTTGCAGATCGGTTGTAGACGATCGCTTAGCGTCCACGATAGCCCGCATCCATCTACACGCGCGGTTTGTGGGTTAGCCACTTTTCCTTTTGCCCGTACGGTTATCCAACTCGCGGTAACGGGCTCCGCCTGGTAATAGATGTTATGCGAGAGCTAGTCTGAACGATGCCAATGTTGCTGCGAAATCCTCCAGAAGAAAATAAACTTCAAGTACCATAACATAACGGAACGCCTTATTGACCGTGGCAGTCAAATGATCTTGCAACTTGGACAAATGAACATTTATTTTGATTTCGTATCTACTTTAATATCATCAAAAAAGGTAGCACATATATATGGCGTAATTGGTGGCCTACTGAACTTTAAATAATTTATTTATTATTACAATTATCAATAGTAGGGGAATATGAATGGGTGGCAACTTTCTATATGAATTTTTAAACCTTTGATAGCGAATTAAAAAAACATGGCTCTCAGTCAGAATTTTAAAAGCGCTCTTTAAAGTGAGAGTCGTTTACCTTATATCTATAATATGCAAATGGTCACTTTATACGAATTTAGTAGTTGATGGTGAATACCAAAGCTATATATATATATATAAAACGAAATATTATTATTAATGAATAAATTCTTATCGAACAGACTGTTCTTATCTCACAGTCAATTATTGGAATACAACCTATGTATTACTTCTGATAAACTTTAATTAGCTGCGCTTTTCCATTAGTAGTGATCATTTGCAATAATAAATAGATACACTTGTTACTTGTATACTTATGGATCGGTTAAAAGCTTAATTGCAGAATTGCACAACCCAAGATGTATTGATGTAAAGTATTAAGTAAAGATTCTAAGAAGAAACGAGAAACACAAGATTGACATTAGCTTCCAATAGTGTCAAGTAGTTTTGTCTTTTGACTTTTGACTTTCGCACCTTTTTAGAGTGAGAAATAATGAAACGCTAATGTCAGCCCTTGATCAGCAGCTTATGTCCCACTTCGAAATTCTGCAATGTCAGGAAATTGCATTATACGACCTGCATGAAGATTGTGATTTATTAAAAGCGATGATGTATTGATACTTAATGAAATTTTGATGACCGTGCGCTTGTAAATTTACTAAAGAGGAGAATTAATAATTTTTATAAATAATCTTTTTAAAAGTATTAGTCTTGTTTGTCACGAAACTTTTTAAAGAAATATGGAATTTTCTGGAATTTCAGTGGAAAATCATTGATGCACCAATGATTTTTCACTGAAATTTCAACAAATTCTTTTGATTCCTCTTTCAGAACATATACCTATATCTACTTTTAAAAATATAAAATTTTCAAGGATTCACTTGAAAATTCATGTTTAAACATATTCCTTCAAACTCCAGACGTGAATTCGCATTACTTTTAAAGAGAATTGTTATGTGTTGGATATAAATCTTTTCTGCAGTTTATCGAATGCAAGATAGTCATATATATATATACATTCTGACTTAATCGCGCAGGGCATAACATTACATAAATTTTAAATTATTAGCGTTGCATTAACATTCTCGAAGCTTCAAGGTAGAACAAAATGAGAAGAAAAGGTCCCAAAAAAGTAATCTAATTAATTTCATTTAATTTAATATTACTGTTATTAAAAACTCTATATACTTAAAAATTTCATGTACTGTGAATCAACTTAATTAAAAGAAAAATTCGATTTCATAACTTTCGGACTTTCGTTTTTAGAATTGCCTTAAAAACCACTGTGTTCTTTATACTACCGTAAAGATTATAATCTCTTTGTGGCTTGTTTCCACAAGGGACGTTCGTTTTAACAAAAACAGCTCTTTTTCATATATTTTGAATAAATAAATATCTATAAGAGATTTTCTAATTATTTTAGTAAAATTTCATAACACATTATGGTATAAGTAATTTCAGTAGAAACAGATACTGCATAGAAATCGTTCAGTAGGTAGAGGCGATTTTGGTCAGCCCACGAGTTAAGAGAAAACGAGAAAAGAGAAACAAAGTAATGCAGTCTTCCAAGCAAGGAGCAAGGAAATTATGGCAATTCATATTTTTCTTTTTGACTCTGGCTTTCCTTGGCATATTTAAAAAAAAGCGGTCGCCTTTAATTGGCTAAGTTATGAGACATTTCGGTGGGAGTATTTTGTTCTGTATGTTTCGATAAAATGTAGAAATGCGAGAAGTTATTCTCTGACCTCTCGACACCAGTCTTACTTCTCAGCGAAGAGAAAACCTCCACAAATAAGTCCTCAAAGTAATGCGGGTTTCTACAGAAAGTGAGAATCGCAGAATATAAACTGGTAACAAGAGACCGAAGTCCTTAAATAACATGAACACGAGTTTAACCTGCAGCACCGGTTCTTACTAATTATTATTGGCTCTCTTATAACGGTCTTCGCTAAATTCGTTTGTTTGTATCTAAGATGAAATCTCAGTGATAAAATTAAGCTCGAAACATGTATTCATTAAACATGTGTTCATTAATTCTCGCTTGTAATGTTTTTAATTACTGTAGTGTTTAAATAAGTCAAGGCAGTTTATGTTACTCTGTAACTATGTTTTAACTATAATTTTATAGTTCATTTAGTCAGCAACTTGACCTAGATATTTGAGAATACCGAATGAAACGAAAATGATAATAATTTGGTGTCTCTCAATGTTTTGGACATTATTTTCAGTAAAAAATCCCCTCGAAAATATGAATGTACGATATTGGGAAAGCTTTGCTTGATTATTAAGCTAGAACACACCTGGGGCTGATAATATTATAATTGCTAGGTGTTAAACATATTATGGCAATTTGCCACAGGAAATAATTTCACCGTAAAGCAACTTCGCAGGTATTATATTCAGCATTTGAAACAAGTAAGATAAGTTGGGACTTACGACTCTGCAAAACTGGGTTGAAGCCACGTCATGACAGTAACTATTGTGAAACCGGTTCCAGCAAGTCCTGGGAGGACTTTTATGACGAAAACGAGGAAGCTGATGACGTTGACACAGGAAGATCGCCTAACAAACATATACATGAAATAATTAACAAAAAAAATTGCATGAGATGTTATTCCTAGAAATTATCTATCAATTAGTCACCTACTCTAGCATAATTTACACTTCAAGATCCTTTTTTCAATTGCCTGATTGTGAGTATTTGTCAGAATGTTTAGATTAAATGATGAAGTGTAACAGAACCTGGAAGTTATATATCCAAAATGATGAAATTTTATGCTTTGGTCAAGATCCGGCCTTTCTGAGTGGCCTTGAGATTCTTTCGGAGAAGAAATTTTTTATATTTCATGACCTCGAGGATTCCCCAGTGCAAGAAGTGGTCCTGGTTAAAGTATTTCGCACAACTTTCTCCCTCGATTCATATACTCGATAAAAATAATAAGGCATTTTCGAATATTCCATGTTTCAGAAATATTATTATTATTAAGAATTTGTATGATTGAAATGTGCTTCAGTGTATTTTATTTCATAAAACTCAGATTATTTTTGCAAAGTATTAAAAATTATTCCGTTATCTTTTTAAAATACTGCTTTAATGGCTTATTAGCTTAAAAAGAGGAATATTTTTTTAAGCTTCACTAAATTTCCTTCAGAACTGTTCAGTCATAAAGAAGTAACATTAAAACATAAGAAATTCAAAGTTTAAAGTCTAACTTCTCAAATTTCGTTAATTCATCAATTTTCATCGACCTCATTGTAAAATTTGCGATATATTTTAATATTGTATATAATAGATATAATGCCTATTTATCAGGAAACAGAAGCAGTAAATCTTTCTAATGATTATAATTTGCCGAAGTGACTTTGAAGTTGAATAGATTTTCGCGCGATTTTCTAATTGGATTCTTGGAAGCCGACTCCTATTAATCGACCCACTTTGCCAAAATTTCCAGGTAATATCCCCCCATCCGTACATCAGTGGCGTCGTTACATTATGCATTACGCAATCGGTGCGACTTCGAATACGTCGACGATCGCATTTTATTTGCACTCGCCGTAGACCCGGTGACACACTTAGGAGAGTAGTCGTGTTAGCCTTTGGTCGACGGGGAAAGTGACGACGAAG
This sequence comes from Synergus umbraculus, assembly GCA_900474325.1. Lineage (NCBI taxonomy): Eukaryota > Metazoa > Arthropoda > Insecta > Hymenoptera > Cynipidae > Synergus > Synergus umbraculus. The sequence goes on along the minus strand of UCOK01019599.1, from coordinate 651 downwards.
ACAACGAAAACAACACACATACACACACTGCAAGCATTCAGCACCCGATCGTAATGAAATTACATGTTACATCGGCAATATGCGTATGGGGGCCTTAAGGCCGTGGAATAGCCAGGACGGCATTCCCTGGCACGCCGATGGTATTTCAACGACTTAGAACTCGTAAAGGAAGGACGAACCTGATTATGAATTAAGGACGAGGGAAAAACCGAGTATGTTTACTCGGATTCTATCGCTCACTACATCTACATTAGTATAAATTACTAATTATAGTAGTTTTTACAAATTCTAATATAATATAGAACTCGTTTGGTATGTCTATGCTTCGGTTATCAGTTATTATTCAGTTATGTCTGCTTTTATGTTTGGTCATGCAATATTTTAAGAGGAACTAGATGTCTAGTTCAATTTAGATTTGGAATAGCAAAGAATAGAAAAGGATTAGTTCGTTTTATAAGCCACATGAAAAATATTGGAGAAAAAAGTTGCTGCGGCATTCGGAATCATCTTGTACGATTTAACTTTTAAAGTCCCAATCTGCATATATTATGCAAGTCTTACAGGTTTCTTAAAGTCATTGGAACTTGAACTTTAATACTTTTTTCGATTTTTATTATTGTATGTATATATATATATATATATATATATATA
>UCOK01019598.1:0-33323 GCA_900474325.1 Synergus umbraculus | reverse complement strand
CATTCATACACCATACACATTTCAATCACGGTTATAGTTTATATGTTTATATTACATAGATTACGCATAGCTCTTGAAGCTTTGTCCCAAACTTCTTAGAATACCAGGCCACACACGATTTATATGATATCGTTTCGTTACTAAGAAATGTAGATTATATTTTTGCCCTATATACATATATATATATAATTGTTGAAATAATCCAACAATCGACAATTTATAATTTCGTATAATTTCATGTCTTAATGTGTGTGTGTAACGGTATTATATCATGTGTCTATTTGATTTCGATTTGTATTCGATTCGTAATATGTATTGGTAGCTTTATCATAACGGTCGCATTCGTATTTCTTATCGTTTAGTATTTATAAATATCAGCTGATTTTGACATTAGACGCTTTGTTTATATTTACATTTGAACTTTATTTATTTCTCTCGCCCACAAAGCCTGACCACAATAACGAGTTATAGTCTTGTCTTTGATTTTAATTCTTGCTTTTATGAAATAAATTACATTCTATTCCGTTTGCTCAGGAATAATTAACATTTTAAAATAAAGTTAACTAAAAACTTGTCGAAGATACGCAGTGTACATATCCGAGAAAAATAGCATGTTACACGTATATGGCGCTGAAACGAGAACCGCCCCTAAAGTTAAGCCCGAACTGAAGGTCAAAGAAATGTTTCTGCCTGCGTACTTTAAATAAAAGAGATTAAATCATAAATTTTCAATTGAGGCACCGGATTGCAGAACTGCCTCAACGTTCGATCCGACTGAGCCTAGTAGGCCGGAGAGAGGGGATGACGAACTAAACGCCACTGAACGCGGCGATCGAGGAAAAGAATCAATTTACAACGCAACAATCAACTTGTCGTTTTTCAGTTAATAATTAACGAATCGAGTTGATTTTTGCGTAGAATAAACTTAACGCTAGAAAATTCTAAATTAATTTCAAAATTGGCAAAAATGAGCATTTTCAGTTTTATTTTTTTATACATTTGGGAGTATCGTATTAAAAACTCGGATCAATAGGTCGATATTTGCGCTGTCAATTTGTTGTGCTCATTGAATGAGTACAAAAGTTTATACAAGTTAACAACTAGTTTGAACTTTTCATACGCAACTCAAAAACGAAAAGTTTAAAAGAACATTTAATGATAAATTGTATACTTGAAAAACAAACTTTTACACAAAAATATTTATTTAATTTTACAACATTGTTAATTACTTCTTTCTTTTTACATATCACAATATTATTAATCACTAATATTGTACAGATTTGGAAATACGTTTCATAGTTTCACAGCTTTCAGAGGAAATAGATAAAATAAGATCTATTCTTTTCCCGTTTTCTTTGGTTTTGTGTTCATTACACTTAAATAATCATTGAAAAAAGACTTTCCTTCCTCACTGAGAAAAGTTAACAGATTTTGCAAACCTTTTTTCTTTTCTTGTGTGATACCAAAAGTTTCAGGCATTGCAATTTTTTCCAAATCTTCGAAAGTCACATTTTTCTCGATAAAAAAAGTTTCAGGATTTCCACTATAATCGTAATAGATATTAACCAAACCATTCGGAAAGTAATCAATTTTCACTGCTTTGCTTATTTCAAGCCTTTTGGTACCACGAAATTTTTCTTAATTTGGGCTTCGAAATCATTCACAGTGTAATTGTTTTTTTCGGCCATAATGAAAGGAGGGCTTTTAGAATTCTTTATCAATTCAAGGTATTCCTTATCAGTCTCTATCGTCTCAACCATTTTTTTTTTCGCCCGTAGAGCCCAAAATTCCTGTCACATTGACAGTAAGAATGCCCCCTGACCGGATAAAGGTATTGAATCTCAAGCTGAAGTTTGGACGATAATAGTGATAAGAAAACTACCATAATATAATTTCGATTTTGACCCTGCATGCATCTGAGAATAAGAAAATCTTATTAGGGCACGCCAGTTGTAATTCTTTCTTTATAACGTGTAATAAAAGATTACTGACTGTATTTCCTCCCTTTTTGAAAAATCCTTCCATTAAAGGAAACATGTAACTGCGCGCGTAGAGCCACCAACCGTAGAGGGAAAACCACAAAACTAACCTCAGACAGTTTCAAACTTTTGGAGCATAACACTATCAAAAATTGCGTTCTACCCGACTGTTTGAATGTTTTGTATAAATAAAGACTTATTATTATAATTTATTTAAAAATAACCTAGAATTCAATTTATAGATATTGACTTTAGGGAAATACGTTTCGTATTTGAGTAGTGCCTGTCTACATTTTAAACTAGGACCTTTCTAAACTTCCCTGTAATTCTCTAGAAAGCAAGCAGAGGTAACCCTACCAATGCCTGACAAGAGCCTGCATAACATTTTTTAGTCCAGTTACCCTTTATAACACCCGACCAGTTCCCTATTTAAAGTAGGGAATATTAGGGCATTTTCTGCACGAGGCGCTCCTTTCCATGAACATGGATATTAAAAATAAATAACCAAATCAACCTTAAATAAAATTGCGCTGAAACTTGTAATTTCGGTAACGGGAGGTTTTGTCCAAAATCGAATTCTAAACATAAGTTATTTTCAGATGTTGACAGCATTAGACTTTTTAATTTTGCATGCTCTGAAACTTTCTTTTTGTGTAATTTTGCAGGTTCTTCATTGACTCTACCACATTTTTCATTCTCAAAACATTCATTACAAACATCAGAACGCGGAGGGTCAAAACTGAAGTTCACAAAATGATTAAAAAACTTCGAATAAGTGGATTCCTTTAGTGGAATATCGTTTTTACCAGTTTCTTTTTTATAATATTCGAGAAACATTTTGTATAATGATTTTAATGACAATCCTGAAACTTTAAAGTACCTTAATTTTGAATGTTCTCGTTGATAATGTGACTCTGAGTGAGGAAGGCTTTCACAATGCTTAAAAATCAATTTGATGGAGTTTTGAGATTTCTAATAATTTGCATGAAAGTAGTTAAAGAGATTTTTCTGATTTTGAAAAGATTTTGTGAAATTTTAAAAGATTTCATGTAATTTGATAAAATTTCTAATTATTTTAAGGGATTCTAAATATTTTTAAATTATGAGGATTTTTAAAAGAGTTTTTAAAGAATTTTAAAAGATTTCGACTAATTTAAACAACTAATAACGTTTTTGTGAAATTTTGAGGAATTTAAAACGGTTAAAAGGAATTAAAAATTTTAATTTAAATTTCGAAATTTTTATTTTGAAAGATTTCTAAAAATTGCGAAGGATTTTATGTAATTTTTCGATATTTCTAATAATTTTAAAGAGTTTCAAGAGATTTTTCTGAAATTTTAAAAGATTTTGTGAAATTTTAAAGGATTTTATGGAATTTTATAAGATTTCTATGTCATATTTTTAAGGGATATAAAAGATATAAAGAGATTTTAAATGTTTCCGTAAAATTGCAAGTATTTTTCTGGGAATTTGAAGACATTTTAAAGTTTGTCATGTAATTTGAAGATATTTCTAATACTTTTAATTGATTTTTTAAAGAATATATAAAAGGGATTTGAATTTTTATCATACAATTTAACAGAATCTCAATAAGTTTCTGTAATGTATATATACTAATTAAATTTATTTCACAGCTCTTGCTGACTTAGAAGGCGAGTGGGTGAATGGGGAGGCCAGAAGAAGAACAAAGAAGGAAGACAAAATTACTCCCCGCCCGTTTGATCAACTCCTGATCTTGAAAGACAGGAAGTTCGAGCATCTGAACATGCTGCGAAGGAAGCTTTACGCACGTGAAAAGTGCAGGCCCGTAATCAAAGAGCACAAAGAATTATGCGACGAAATAGAGAAGATAAAAAACAAATCGCGGAGTTGAAGAAGAAGAAAAGTCCGTAATTTCATTTAAAAAATATATCATTTTTTGTATTACAAATGTTAACTAAAATATAATATATTTTAAATTGAAGTTTCATAGTATTTCTGATGGAATTTCCCTTCGATGTATATATTTAGAATACAATTTACATTAGGGTGGTCCTTAATAGGGATATTTTCGAATTTCTTTGCTCCCAGGGGCTCAAATGCTTCCAAATAGACAAACAAAAATTCTCTGTAAGTTTGAACTCTTAATATTAACTTTAAGATAGTCCGAACTCCAATCTAAGTTTCTTATGGAAATAACATGAGAAAAATTCCATTTATTTGTTTCCATTTATTTTATTTTATTTATTTTTATTTTTCTTATTTGAGCCCCTGGGAGCAAAGAAATTCGAAAATATCCCTATTAAGGACCACCCTAATGTATATATGTACTAGAAATTTAGTTTAGCTCTGAATGTCCCTAAACTTGAAATTACAACATCATCTAATTGAAACAGGGGTTACATCATAATTTTGTGCTTATTTTGTGCTAATTTATGCTGAAAATTTTAAATGTTGTGCTCCGTAATACTTTATACTTTATACTTTATGCGGAAATCTAAATTTGATTGAGGGGCACTAGAGTTTGCATGCAAAGCTCAGTTTAAAAATTTAAAAGAAATTTCCGTTTTAATGGAATATTTCAACGTTTTATTTAAAAATCAAATCAATCAAGATTTTCCTGACTTACGCATAATTAAAAAAAATAGTTCATCCCGGGAAAGTAGAAAAAATTTTCAAGCACTTCGGGATAAGTGCCAACTACAAGCATTAAAAACAATTAGAGAGAACAAGTTTCAAAACTTTATCAACTCTCTCAATGATGAATTGGCTGATACCATTATCGAAAATAATAAAAGCCGTTACAGATTTAAAAATGAATTAAATTGTGCTTATCACATTTACAAATTTAAAAGTGATAATTTTAAAATAAATTCAGCTGAAAAATATTTTCAGCTTTTAAAATACCTGATTGATAACAGGTTTAATTTTTTTTATGTAAAAGAAGTTACAGGAAATACCATAAGATGGATTATTCGATCCAAGAAAGACAGAGCTCAAGTAATCGCATATTCTGACATCAATGAAAGAAATTTTGATATTGCTAGCATGTTTCCTTGGGTCGGATACAAAGTTTTTTGTTTCCTTTTTTGGCACCCTCAATCAAGAATTAAAAGTTTTTTGTCCTTCTATCTTTTTTTTGGTTTTATTAATATTAAGGTTTTTCTTCACCCCTTCTTCCTCTTATCCGTGCGAAGCTGCGCTGAGAGCGCCAATTTTTTAAGCACGCCAGTGTGTAGTTATTTATTATTAAATTAATTATTACACGCTGAAAATCCTAAGCCTGGAAAAGTGCGAAGGGAAAATGCTCGAAAAAGTTTATACAACTTCAAAGCTAGTTATGTTTGTATTTTCTCAACAGAAATGGATATTTTTACGTAAAAATCATCCAATTTTTATGAAAACCAACTAAACTCAACTGTTTGAGGTTACGTTTATATTTTCCCAACAGAATTGGCTATTTTTACGTAAAAATCATCCAATTTTTATGAAAACCAACTAAACTCAACTATTTGAGGTTATGTTTATATTTTCCCAACAGAATTGGCTATTTTTACGTAAAAATCATCCCATTTTTATGAAAACCAACAAAACTCAACTATTTGAGGTTACGTTTATATTTTCTCAACGGAAATGGATATTTTTACGTAAAAATCATCCTATTTTTATGAAAACCAACTAAACTCAACTATTTGAGGTTATGTTTGTGTTTTCTCAACGGAAATGAATATTTTTACGTAAAAATCATCCCATTTTTATGAAAACCAACAAAACTCAACTGTTTGAGGTTGCGTTTATATTTTCCCAACAGAATGAGATATTATACGTAAAAATCATCCTATTTTTATGAAAACCAACTAAGGTATTTTAAATGATTTAATGAGATTTCACAGAATCTTGAATATTAAGGAATTTAAAAGGGGTTTACAAAATTTTTAGGATTTTAAAAATATTAAGTGATTTCACGGTATTTCAATGAATTTTATGAAATTTTAAAGGATTTTACGAAATTGTATGAAATTTAAAATAATTTTTCCAGAAATTTTGAAGGATTTGGTGAGATTATATTAAAATTTCAAGATTTTAAAAGAATTTAATGAAATTTCACGGAAGTTTGAGTAATTTTAAGGAATATCAAGTGATTTTACGTTACTTAAAGTAATTTCACCAGATTTTGAAGGATGTTAAAGGAATTTAAAAATATTTTATGGGTATTAAGTATAATTTTAAAAACTTTTAATAGATTCAATGGATTTCATGGAATTTTGCTTCCTCATAGAGGAAGCTTTGTAGTGGTGACAAAATCCAGTTTCCTAAAAAAGGTTTTTTTTAACATATTTCAAGGGCAATATATCTAATATTATGATCTGAAAAAATGTCCGGATGTATGTATGTGTGCGTGTGTGTGTATGTGTGTCACGATCCATCAATTTCTTGAAAACGCGTAGAGATAAATTGATGAAATTTTGCATAGTTATTCCACTATATGCCTAGTTTAATTTCCTACAAGGGTTTAACAAAATATTTAATTTTAAAGGTTTTATGTACTTTTATAATTTTCGTAAAATTCATTTTTCCAATATAACTTCTCAAATATTGAAAATTTAAAGCTGATATAAGGAAAATGAAGATTCCTTTCATCGAGACGAACCGATTGACCTATATGATTAATGCATTTCATTAAAAAATAAGGAAGTTATGTTTACTTATAATTTTGAAAGTTAATTTTTCGCTCTATGTTTTCAAATAATCAAAATTTTGAGTTGGCGTAAAAAAAATGAATTTTCTTTATGTCGAGACGAATCGAGTGACCTGTATGATGAATGCATTTTATAAAAAAATAAGAAAGTTATGTTTTATTGTAATTTTCGAAAATGGATTTTTTGAATAAAACTTCTCAAGTAATCAAAATTTAATGCTGATGTAAAGAATACTTAATGCTTCCTCTCTGAGGAAGCAAATCATATTTGCTTACAGGAAGCAAAGTGCTCATTGAATGAGTACAAAAGTTGATACAACTTGACAGCTAGTTAATAATTTCAATGTATTTTACGATATTTTATGATTAAGAATTATTAAGAAATATAATAAATATAAACTATATCCGGTGAATTTACGAAATTTGAAGGAATCTCACCAAATTATATTTCAAGAATGAGATTTTTCATAATTTTAAGAGATTTTATGATATTTTACTATATATCGTAAAATACCGTAAAATTATTTTATTATTATTATTATTATTATTATATTTTATAGGATATTTAATCGTTTGAAGGACTTTTAAGGAATTCAAGGGATTTTACGAAATTTCAGTGGATTTTCAGAAATCTCATCAAGAGATTTAATCAGATTTCATTGGTTTTTGAGTAATTTAAAGAAATATCAATTGAATTTACGCGAAAATGAAGGGAATTTTACGAAATTTTGAAAAATAATAAAGGCATTTTCACGAATTTTATGAGACTTATAGAGATTCCTGCAATTATATAAAGAATTACAAAATTTTATATTTCAAGAATTAAAAATTCGAAATTATTTTTTCTATTAGCAAAAGGTGAGCAAAAACGATAAATTAATCGCGCGTAGAGCGCGTGGATCATGATTGCTAGTATATTCAAAATAAGCAGGTAAATGAAGACATCATGAATTGATATATTACACGACTTGAGATCCATCAGAGGCTTAAGGTACTTGAATATTACTGCTGGGGAGGAGCAGAGAAAGTAGATTATTGAGGGAAGAAAGGGAAAAGTACAGGTATTTTCCATGGGGCTGCACAAAATTCAGATATATTTAATCTTTAAATTTCAGTCTGTTTCGGTACTTCAAGGTGTATAGTGTCGAGTATAGTGAATTTTGAAGTGCCAAAGAAAGAAGCTAGAAAATAATGGATTCGCAGAAGATGACGGAAGAAGAGGTGCTGAAGATGAAGCAATTCTTGGCAGAGGTCTTCAAAACTGAGATGAGTAAGATGAAAAATATCAAGGTAGGAGGTGTGAAAATTTTTGATAACGCTTTAGATTTCCATTATAAACGTATTTATCATGTGATGACAAATACTTTATACGGAAATCTAAATTTGATTGAGGGTGCACTAGAGTTTGCATGCAAAGCTCAGTTTAAAAATTTAAAAGAAATTTCCGCTTTAATGGAATATTTCAACGTTTTATTTAAAAATCAAATCAATCAAGATTTTCCTGAGTTACGCATAATTAAAAAAAATAGTTCAACCCGGGAAAGTAGAAAAAATTTTCAAGCACTTCGGGATAAGTGCCAACTACAAGCATTAAAAACAATTAGAGAGAACAAGTTTCAAAACTTTATCAACTCTCTCAATGATGAATTGGCTGATACCATTATCGAAAATAATAAAAGCCGTTACAGATTTAAAAATGAATTAAATTGTGCTTATCACATTTACAAATTTAAAAGTGATAATTTTAAAATAAATTCATCTGAAAAATATTTTCAGCTTTTAAAATACCTGATTAATAACAGGTTTAATTTTTTTTATGTAAAAGAATTTACAGGAAATACCATAAGATGGATTATTCGATCCAAGAAAGACAGAGCTTAAGTAATAGCATATTCTGACATTAATGAAAGAAATTTTGATATTGCTAGCATGTTTCCTTGGGTTAGATACAAAGTTTTTTGTTTCCTTTTTTGGCACCCTCAATCAAGAATTAAAAATTTTTTGTCCTTCTATCTTTTTTTTGGTTTTATTAATATTAAGGTTTTTCTTCACCCCTTCTTCCTCTTATCCGTGCGAAGCTGCGCTGAGAGCGCCAATTTTGTAAACACGCTAGTGTGTAGTTATTTATTATTAAATTAATTACTACACGCTGCCAGTCCTAAGCCTGGAAAAGTGCGAAGGGAAAATGCTCGCAAAAGTTTATACAACTTCACAGCTAGTTTTAAGTTGTTTTATATAAATAAAAAAAATTTTAAGCAACTTCAAGGGACTTCAAGAAATTTTAAAGAATTTAAAATTTTTAACAAGATTTAAAAAAATTTCATAAGATTCTTTAAATATCTACAAATCCGTATAAGTGTCTTTCAGAAATTAAAAAATTGAAAGATATTTTAAACAGTTTTAATAAATTTATGAACAATTCAAAAAGTTTCAGGATTTTAAAGAGACTTCATGTTTCAAGACAATTTAAATGGATTTTAACGGATTTTAAAACATTTAGTGAATTACTCAAAATTCCACGGAATCAAAAAAAGACTAAGAAATATTTTCAGTAATTTAGAATATTTGTTTCTCCCTGATGTATGTTGTAGTACTCGAAAAACTAAGCGACACGTATTTTTTTTATACGGGCAAAAATACTTTAAGGGAGTGAAACAGCCCCTCAAAAATAGGGGTTCCAAGTGTCGAATGCATAGTTTTGTATATAAAAACCAAATTGATTTCCATCAAACCTACTGGAAAAGTTTCCTTGTGATGAAAGATGAATAACGTAATTTTCTCAAAAAAATAAAACCACAAGAGGGTAAACCACCCCTACATATTTTTAAAGTTATGCTAAAAATTGTTTTCTTCACAGGAAAAATTTTGAAAGAAATATATATTTTGTATACTTGAGACAAAAATAAAGTTTAGGTCTTTCGCCGAAAATTAAAAAAAAATGAGCGCGCCTACAAAAATGTCAATTTTTCATAAAACTGGCCTTCTGTGCGCTTTATTCTCTTTTTTTTAATAAAAACTATTTCTATTAGTCTATTGGAATATTTATCAACATTGGTTAGTTAATTTTGAATTATTTAAACAAATTCCATTTGTTTAAATAATATTATTTTAAAAAATATGTTTTTCTTTATAAAAATTACTATTTTTTTGAAAAAATTTTGTTTTAAAATGTCAATATTTATGACTAGACAAACGTACCTTAAGACTTTAGCTTCAAATATAGAAATTTTCAATGTAGTATCTCAATAAATGTAGACGTAGCGTTACAGAGAAAAAAATGTCGGTAAGGTAGGGATCGGGTAAGTAATACGTGCCCTTAACTGAGAGAAATATTAATTTTTAAAGAAAATAGAAAAAAATTGTTATTTAAATAATCTCAGGTGTTAAAAAAGATATATTTTTCAAACTTTGACTCTTTTACATTTTAAGAACAATAATTATGTTATGAAACTGTTATATGTAGATATCACAAGTTATTTGGCTAAAAATTTGAAATTTCAAATTTTTCAAGAAAATTCAAAAAGTGGTTGTACCATTCTTGTAGAGAATTCCAAAAGGAACATTTTTCATCTCATAACTTTTTTTCATAGCTTGTGTTATTTAGTTTAAAATGTTGATTTTCTTTATTTTTTTGAATTTTCGAAATGTTATATATCTGACAATTTTTGTTTTATCAAGAAAAGTCATAATGATAAATTGTTCGACTATTTAAGTACTACGAATATCCTTAAACAGAATTTGTAAAGTAAAAAAAAAATTTTTTCAAAAATTTTAAAAATTATCCAAATTTAAAAATTTTAAACCAAAATGGCTGGCTAACGAACTTGACCTTCATTTTAGGACACTAAAAGAGTATACAAAAACAACTTTTTTTCCAGGAGAAAAAAGATGCACAATAAAATTTCACATATAGACACATCCTTGAAAAATTAAAATTCGAAAATTTTGTTGAAAGCTCGATTTCGTCCGTCCGGCAGTCGTGAGTTGTGAGGAAGCAGCCGGGCTGCTTCCCCGCTGCAGTCCATTAAAGGTGGAAAGCAAGGGGGTAGGCGACTACTCATTTACCCTTTCACTTTATGTAAGTTCCCAAAAACCAAGCAAAGTTCCCAGGGAGCGAGAAGATTTGCTTGCTCAAAATTCCCTCGATAAACGAAACGCTTGAAGTTACAAAAGTCAGTTTCACGCCGAGCATTAGAAACAAATTAATAAAAATTAAAAAAAAATAAATTTCTTAATTTTTTTATTTTTTCTTTATTTTTTTGGTGTTTTCTTTCGATGTTTCGCGATCTATATAGGCAGAGATCCCCTTGAACTCAAAATTCCATTCTCCATTTTACTCAACGAAAATTATAGATAAATATTTTTTCGCTCTGTAGCGCTAATCTTTTTTCAAATATAAAACTGTACAGGCATATTCGTAAAAACATGTTTTTCAGGTTCAGGGGGTCCCAAAACGTGGACATTTGACAAAAACTGGGGGGGTCAAATTTTACACAAATCTAATACCTTCTTTGATGAGAAAGTAAAAATCTTTCTTAAAATTCTTACAAGCCTTTTAAAATTCTACTCAATTTGTTTTATATCATAGAAATCTTTTGTAATTTCTTTAAATTCCTAGAAACCTCTTAAAATTTTTTAAGTTAATAGGATTTTTGACAAAAAAAAAAGTATCTATTATTAAGTTATTCTAGTAACTTTACAAAATCTTATCTTCAAAAAAAAAAATTATAAAACCTTTTAAATCTTTATAAGAGATTATCTTCTTTATAACTAATTACCAATATTATATATTTTATGTTGATATTCTTTAAAATTGCATAACAACATAATAGGTATATTATAAATTATATTTTAAATAAGATTTTTGATGAAAATCCTTTTTTTATGATATAAGGCTGAAATTTCGGTGAAAAATAATCAAAATATTAACACCCATAATGATACACTGAGAGACTTTTTATTAGAATAAGTGATAAAAATTAATGAGAATTTAGTAAAATATCGTTCCGAAATAGGGAAAACCGAGGTTTTATTATACTTATTCGTATTACAGTACTATAGTTTAATATTATCATACGAGTATTTAAAACACGAAGACGATGAAGTAGTATTCTAAATACGAAATATTATGAATCTCCATTTTATAAATTAACTCTATGAAAAAATAATATTCTTTTTACTGAGTTTTCGAAAAATTATATAAATAAGAAAAATAGTGAATATCATTATCTCGAAAACGTATTTTAGAAATTGATATAGTCAATACGAAGTCGACAGAAACCTGAGACGCATAGCAAACTATGATATCATTATTCTTGATTTTTCATATAGTTTCCTTTGAGAATGCTCCTCGAGTGTTTCCGCCGTTTGCCGATCGAGCCCGAATGTGCAGAGCCGAACATCTAAATACACTCAAGTTTATTATACTGAGTTACTGAGATATCAAATTATAATATAATGTTATTGCACACAAGAATATTATCAGTTCCTTTTTTTAAAAAAAAAGAACATTTTATAAAAAATCCGATATTTTTCATATTGCCCTGAGTTGTCAAGCGACGCCGATTTATAGAGATTTTTTCTAAATATTCTATAATGTATAGTTAGTCGTGGAGTTTAGTTGTTAGGCCGTTAGGGATAAAATGCGTAAGTTAGGTTCAATTCTTGCCGCAGTGAATCCGATTTTTCCTGCTGATAACGCGTGCGTTATGTATTTAGTGAATAAATTACGTATATATAGTAATAAAAAAATAATAATTGTTAACGTGTTTACGAATTTGATTGTATTTTATTTGTGTATTTAGTTCCCCTTTCTAAAGGTTAAATCATTTAGTGAAGTGAGTTATTTTTCATATAATCGTTTGAGATTCTCATATGCTTATTGTATGACAACTTCAAAAGATGTTTTCATACTTTCGAATAAAATGTATTACTATCGTTTTAACTTCATGACACTGAAACTGGCGGCCAGGGAAATATTCTCGGAAATATTTCCATGTATTACAACTTCAAGTCAGTTGTTGAAACGAACGATTTTTTATTTAAGAGATTTTGTACATTACAAAGATTTAAAATTTCCCGCGTCGTCCGCGATTATCGATATACGACGCGTCACGAACTGTATTAACCAATAAGGAATCGGGTCCACGCCTCTGGTGGCCCCGAGTGAGTACCAGGAGGCTGCAAGCCAAGTTCGCCCGCAAGCGACCAAGCTTTGCAAGAAATTAAAAGGCGAGCAATCGCTCACAGCCCCACAATGGATCTTAAAATGGCTCGAGTATCCAAAAGAAAACTCCTGAAGAAAATCAGGATTTTAGATAAGTGGATGTCTGATCTTCGAAAACGCAATAAGGAAAGGAAAACTTGAGGATAGAGGCGACCCTGCTCGCCACGATGGATCAAGTTTTCCCTAAATTGGAGAAGAAGGTCCTTCTTTATAAGCAACTCGTAAGGAATGGTAAGTGAGGTAAGCATCCTTTCCTAATTTAAAAAAAATCGGCCCTTTTTAGGGCCACCAAATAAGTGATATAAATATGAAAATTTCCAATATTGTTTATCTGGTTTAAGACCAGATAAACAATATTGGACATTTTCATTAAATTCTTCATAAAAGAAATATTATCAAACCCACATTCAAAAGATGTAAGTTTATTTCGATATTTTATTTTTTTTTGAATGGATAAAATTAAGATTTAAAATAATAAATCTTAATATAATAATTATTAAATTAATAAATATTAAATAAAAAATTTTTTATATTAAATTAGATAAACTTTTTTATTGGAAATAAAATGTAATTATTATACTATCTAAAATAATAATTTTATCAGTAAATTATTGAGTAAACAATAATTCAAATAATAACAAAAACAATCGGTCCTTTTTAGGGGCCCCAAATAAAAGATATAAAAATGAAAATTTCCAATATTGTTTATTTAAAATAAAATTTTAATTTAATTTAAATTTAATTTAAATTAAATTCTTCATAAAAGAAATATTATTAAACTCACATTCAAAAGATGTAAGTTTATTTCGATATTTTTTTTTTTTTTGAAAGGATAAAATTAAGATTTAAATCCAATGAAATCTGATTAAATCTCTTGATGAGATTTCTGAAAATCCACTGAATATTCGTAAAATCCCTTGAATTCCTTAAATGTCCTTCAAATGATAAAATATCCTATAAAATATAATAATAATAATAATTTAATAATTTTACGGTATTTTACGATATATAGTAAAATATCGTAAAACCTCTTAAAATTATTAAAAATCTCATTCTTGAAATATAATTTGGTGAGATTCCTTCAAATTTCGTAAATTCACCGGATATTTTTTGCATTTATATTTATTATATTTTTTATATTTCTTAATATTTCTTAATCATAAAATATCGTAAAATACATTAAAATTATTTAAAATTCCATGAAATCCCTTGAATCTATTAAAAGTTTTTAAAATTGTACTTCATACACATAAAATATCTTAAAATTCCTTTAACATCCTCCAAAATCTGGTGAAATTACTTTAAGTAACGTAAAATCAGTTGATATTCCTTAAAATTACTCAAAATTCCGTGAAATTTCGTTAAATTCTTTTAAAAGTCTTGAAATTTCAATATAATCTCACCAAATCCTTCAAAATTTCTGGAAAAATTATTTTAAATTTCATTCAATTTCGTAAAATCCTTTAAAATTTCATAAAATTCATTGAAATACCGTGAAATCACTTAATATTTCTAAAATCCCAAAAATTTTGTAAACCCCTTTTAAATTCCTTAATATTGTTCAAGATACTATGAAATATCATTAAATCATTTAAAATACCTTAGTTGGTTATTATAAAATGGGATGATTTTTACGTAAAAATATCCATTTCCGTTGTGAAAATACAAATATAACCCCAAATAGTTGAGTTTAGTTGGTTTTCATAAAAATTGGATGATTTTTACTTAAAAATATCCACTTCCGTTGAGAAAACACAAACATAACCTCAAATAGTTGAGTTTAGTTGGTGTTCATAAAAATGGGATGATTTTTACGACAAAATATCCATTTCCGTTGAAAAAATCTAAACGTAACCTCAAATAGTTGAGTTTAGTTGGTTTTCATAAAAATGGAATGATTTTTACGTCAAAATATCCATTTCCGTTGAGAAAACATAAACATAACCTCAAATAGTTGAGTTTAGTTGGATTTCATAAAAATGGGATGATATTTAGGTAAAAATATACATTTCTGTTGAGAAAATATAAACGTAACCTCAAATAGTTGAGTTTAGTTGGTTTTCATAAAACTTGGATGATTTTTAAGTAAAAATATTTATTTCCGTTGAGAAAATACAAACATAACCTCAAATAGTTGAGTTTAGTTGGTTTGTTATAAAAATTGGATGATTTTTACGTATCCATTTCCGTTTGAATCCATACTCCGTTGAGTATCCAGGTACTTGGCGCTGAAAATGTATCTGACCTGAAATTAAACCTTGAATACTAAGACCGACATGAGATAATTAGGAGGGTAATAGACATAGGGCTATCATCGATGACACTTTATGGTGATCCGGTAGTTATAAAAAAGAGATTAGTTCCATCCAGCAGATGACCGCCTCTTTTGAGGTTTTATGGCAAACTGAATGCAGATTGCAGGTATATTGACGAGTCAGGGATATTTCGACACACGTATTCTGACCAGGCTAATAAAAATATCCAGGAATGAAGTAGCAATTCGTAAGCGGGTAAAACCCGCTTACGAATAAAATAAAATAAAATAGTGAAAAAGGGATAAAAGACTGGAAAATTAGTGTCCGACTTTCACAAAGAACAAATTAAGACGACGGTGTAGGATAAATATAAATTCAAATAAGAATATTTTAAATGAAACAGTACAATGTATTAATAAAGGCAGACATTTTAAAGTCATTTTAAATGATGTTTAGATTTTTTCAACGGAAATGCATATTATTTATTAAAAATCATCAAAATTTTATAAAAACCAACTAGTCAACTATCTGAGGTTATGTTTCTTTTTCTCAACGGAAATGGATATTTTTAAGTAAAAATCATCCCATTTTTATGAAAACCAACAAAACTCGACTATTTGAGGTTACGTTTATATTTTCTCAACGGAAATAAATATTTTTACTTAAAAATAAACCAATTTTTATGAAAACCAACAAAACTCGACTATTTGAGGTTACGTTTATATTTTTTCAACGGAAATGGATATTTTTACGTAAAAATCATCCCATTTTTATGAAAATCAACTAAATTGAACTATTTGAGGTTATGTTTGCATTTTTTTAACGGAAATGGATATTTTTACGAAAAATCATCCCATTTTTATGAAAACCAAAAAAACTCAACTATTTGACGTTATGTTTGTGTATTCTCAACGAAAATCAATATTTATACTTAAAAATTATCCCATTTTTATGAAAACCAACTAAACTCAACTATTTGAGGTTACGTTTATATTTCCCAACAGAAATGTATATTTTTACCTAAATATCATCCCATTTTTATGAAATCCAACTAAACTCAACTATTTGAGGTTATGTTTATATTTGCTCAACGGAAATTGATATTTTTACGTAAAAATCATCCCATTTTTATGAAAACGAACTGAACTCAGTTATTTGAGGTAACGTTTATATTTTCTCAACGGAAATCGATATTTTTAAGTAGAAATCATTTCATTTTTATGAAAACCAATTAAGCTCAAATATTTCAGGTTATGTTTTGCGTTTTCTCAACGAAAATGGATATTTTTACGTAAAAATCATCCCATTTTTATGAAAAGCAACTAAACTCAACTATTTGAGGTTATATTTGTGTTTTCTTAACGGAAATGTATATTTTTACCTAAATATCATCCTATTTTTATGAAAACCAACAAAACTCGACTATTTGAGGTTATGTTTTGCGTTTTCTCAACGGAAATGGATATTTTTACGTAAAAATCATCCCATTTTTATGAAAAGCAACTAAACTCAACTATTTGAGGTTATATTTGTGTTTTCTCAACGAAAATGGATATTTTTAGGTAATAATCTTCCTATTTTTATGAAAACCAATTGAACTCAACTGTTTGAGGTTACGTTTATATTTTCCCAACAGAATGAGATATTGTACGTAAAAATCATCCCATTTTTTTGAAAACCAACTAAACTCAACTATTTGAGGTTATATTTGTGTATTCTCAACGGATATGGATATTTTTACGTAATAATCATCCTATTTTTATGAAAACCAACTAAACTCAACTATTTGAGGTTATATTTGTGTTTTCTCAACGGAAATGGATATTTCTAGGTAAATATCATCCCATTTTTATGAAAACCAACTAAACTCAACTATTTGCGGTTATTTTTTGCGTTTTCTCAACGGAAATGGATATTTTTACGTAAAAATCATCCCATTTTTATGAAAACCTACAAAACTCGACTATTTGAGGTAATGTTTGTGTATTCTCAACGGAAATGAATATTTTTACGTAATAATCATCCTATTTTTATGAAAACCAATTAAACTCAACTGTTTGAGGTTACGTTTATATTTTCCCAACAGAATGAGATATTGTACGTAAAAATCATCCCATTTTTATGAAAACCAACTAAACTCAACTGTTTGAGGTTACGTTTATATTTTCCCAACAGAATGAGATATTGTACGTAAAAATCATCCCATTTTTATGAAAACCAACAAAACTCGACTATTTGAGGTTATATTTGTGTTTTCTTAACGGATATGGATATTTTTACGTAAAAATCATCCTATTTTTATGAAAACCAACTAAACTAAACTATTTGAGGTTATATTTGTGTTTTCTCAACGGAAATGGATATTTGTACGTAAAAATCATCCCATTTTTATGAAAACCAACTAAACTCAACTGTTTGAGGTTACGTTTATATTTTCCCAACGGAAATGGATATTTCTAGGTAATAATCATCCTATTTTTATGAAAAGCAATTAAACTCAACTGTTTGAGGTTACGTTTATATTTTCCCAACAGAATGAGATATTGTACGTAAAAATCATCCCATTTTTATGAAAACCAACTAAACTCAACTATTTGAGGTTATGTTTGTGTTTTCTCAACGGAAATGGATATTTTTACGTAATAATCATCCTATTTTTATGAAAACCAACTAAACTCAACTATTTGAGGTTACGTTTATATTTTCCCAACAGAATGAGATATTTTTACGTAAAAATCATCCCATTTTTATGAAAACCAACTAAACTCAACTATTTGAGGTTATGTTTGTGTATTCTCAACGAAAATGGATATTTTTACGTAAAAATCATCCCATTTTTATGAAAACAAACTAAACTCAACTATTTGAGGTTCTATTTCTGTTTTGTCAACGGAAATGGATATTTTTACGTAATAATCATCCTATTTTTATGAAAACCAACTAAACTCAACTATTTGAGGTTACGTTTATATTTTCCCAACAGAATGAGATATTTTTACGTAAAAATCATCCTATTTTTATGAAAACCAACTAAACTCAACTGTTTGAGGTTGCGTTTATATTTTCCCAACAGAATGAGATATTTGTACGTAAAAATCATCCCATTTTTATGAAAACCAACTAAACTCAACTATTTGAGGTTATATTTGTGTTTTCTCAGCGGAAATGGATATTTCTAGGTAATAATTATCCTATTTTTATGAAAACCAATTAAACTCAACTGTTTGAGGTTACGTTTATATTTTCCCAACAGAATGAGATATTGTACGTAAAAATCATCCCATTTTTAGGAAAACCAACTAAACTCAACTATTTGAGGTTATATTTGTGTTTTCTCAACGGAAATGGATATTTCTAGGTAATAATCATCCTATTTTTATGAAAACCAATTAAACTCAACTGTTTGAGGTTACGTTTATATTTTCCCAACAGAATGAGATATTATACGTAAAAAACATCCCATTTTTATGAAAACCAACTAAACTCAACTATTTGAGGTTATATTTGTGTTTTCTCAACGGAAATGGATATTTTTAGGTAATAATCATCCTATTTTTATGAAAACCAACTAAACTTAACTGTTTGACGTTATGTTTATATTTTCCCAACGGAAATTGATATTTTTACGTAAAAATCATCCCATTTTTATGAAAACAAACTGAACTCAGTTATTTGAGGTAACGTTTATATTTTCTCAACGGAAATTGATATTTTTACGTACAAATCATTCCATTTTTATGAAAACCAATTAAGCTCAACTATTTGAGGTTATGTTTGTGTTTTCTCAACGGAAATGGATATTTTTATGTAATAATCATCCTATTTTTATGAAAACCAACTAAAATAAACTATTTGAGGTTACGTTTATATTTTCTGAACAGAAATGTATATTTTTACCTAAATATCATCCCATTTTTATGAAAGCCAACTAAACTCAACTATTTGAGGTTATGTTTATATTTTCTCAACAGAAATGTATATTTTTACCTAAATATCATCCCATTTTTATGAAATCCAACTAAACTCAACTATTTGAAGTTATGTTTGTGTTTTCTCAACTGAAATGGATATTTTTATGTAATAATCATCCTATTTTTATCAAAACCAACTAAACTAAACTATTTGAGGTTACGTTTATATTTTCTCAACAGAAATGTATATTTTTACTTAAAAATCATCCCATTTTTATGAAAACAAACTAAACTCAACTATTTGAGGTTCTATTTGTGTTTTCTCAACGGAAATGGATATTTTTAGGTAAAAATCATCCCATTTTTATGAAAACAAACTAAACTCAACTATTTGAGGTTATATTTATGTTTTCTCAACGGAAATGGATATTTTTATGTACAAATCATCCCATTTTTATGAAAATCAACTAAACTCAACTATTTGAGGTTATGTTTTGCGTTTTCTCAACGGAATTAGATATTTTGACTTAAAAATCATCCCATTTTCATGATAACTAACTGAACTCAACTATTTGAGGGAATTTTACGAAATTTTGAAAAATAATAAAGGCATTTTCACGAATTTTATGAGACTTATAAAGATTCCTGCAATTATATAAAGAATTACAAAATTTTATATTTCAAGAATTCGAAATTATTTTTTCTATTAGTAAAAGGTGAGCAAAAACGATAAATTAATCGCGCGTAGAGCGCGTGGATCATGATTGCTAGTATATTGAAAATAAGCAGGTAAATGAAGACATCATGAATTGATATATTACACGACTTGAGATCCATCAGAGGCTTAAGGTACTTGAATATTACTGCTGGGGAGGAGCAGAGAAAGTAGATTATTGAGGGAAGAAAGGGAAAAGTACAGGTATTTTCCATGGGGCTGCACAAAATTCAGATATATTTAATCTTTAAATTTCAGTCTGTTTCGGTACTTCAAGGTGTATAGTGTCGAGTATAGTGAATTTTGAAGTGCCAAAGAAAGAAGCTAGAAAATAATGGATTCGCAGAAGATGACGGAAGAAGAGGTGCTGAAGATGAAGCAATTCTTGTCAGAGGTCTTCAAAACCGAGATGAGTAAGATGAAAAATATCAAGGTAGGAGGTGTGAAAATTTTTGATAACGCTTTAGATTTCCATTATAAACGTATTTATCATGTGATGATAAATACTTTATGCGGAAATCTAAATTTGATTGAGGGTGCACTAGAGTTTGCATGCAATGCTCAGTTTAAAATTTAAAAGAAATTTCCGCTTTGATGGAATATTTCCACGTTTTATTTAGAAATCAAATCAATCAAGATTTTCCTGAGCTACGCACAATTAAAAAAAATAGTTCATCTATTAGTTCATAGTAATTTCAGAGATTTCGAAGAGATTTTATATGATTTTCAAGAATTACTCAATATATGAATTCCCTGATATATGTTGTAGTACTCGAAAAACTAAGCGATACGTATTTTTTTTATAAGGTCAAAAATACTTTAAGGGAGTGAAACAGCCCCTCAAAAATAGGGGTTCCAAGTGTCGAATGCATAGTTTTGTATATAAAAACCAAATTGATTTCCATCAAACCTACTGGAAAAGTTTCCTTGTGATGAAAGATGAATAACGTAATTTTTTCAAAAAAATAAAACCACAAGAGGGTAAACCACCCCTACATATTTTTAAAGTTATGCTAAAAATTGTTTTCTTCACAGGAAAAATTTTGAAAGAAATATATATTTTCTATACTTGATACAAAAATAAAGTGTAGGTCTTTCGCCGAAAATTAAAAAAAAAGTGAGCGCGCCTACAGTGCCTTCTGTGCGCTTTATTCTCTTTTTTTTAATAAAAACTATTTCTATTAGTCTATTGGAATATTTATCAACATTGGTTAGTTAATTTTGAATTATTTTCAAAAATATGTTTTTCTTTTTAAAGATTACTACTACTGGTCTAATGGAATATTGTTTATCAATGTTTCATTAACTTTCAATTATTTAAACAAATGGAATTTGTTTAAATAATTTTTTTCCGAAAATTGTTTTATTCTTATTAAATATTATTACCATTGATTTAATGGAATATGTATTAAGATTGAAAAATTAGTTTTCATTTGTTTAAATAAATTTTAAGTTTTAAGGGTAGTTTTCAAGGCACCGTGGGATTGCGTTAGGGGGATTAAACCCGTATGTGTGGTACATTAAATTCTTTTAGGATAGTCTTCTACAAGCCTCTATAATCTCCCGTAACATTTTTCGAAACCCTGAATAATTATACCAAAAACTCGAAAAAGTGATTTTTCCCCATGCAATTTACATGGGAAACTTCAAGTAAAAAGCGGCACGTGTTAAAATCAAAATTAAAAAAAAATATGACCTTTCTTTTTTCGGATTTCTAATCAAATTGGGGGGATCCAGACTCTCTAGCGTCAAAAAAATCTCTTGTAATCACTTAAAATTCCTAAAGCCCTCTTATAATAACAAAAAAATCCAATTAAAATGTTTCAGAATGACTCAGGACCAATAGTGTTGCCCACAAATCAAGGAAAAAAAAGATGTGAAGTTTCAAAAATGATGGAGCCTTCGTTTATTATTATTTTTTAGAAAAAAAATTTTTTGTGTTTTCTTAAAACGTCTATAAACAACACTTCAAATTTCAAATCTAAACATTGCGTAGTTTGGCTACAAAAAATTCCCAAATTTTATTTCGATTTTTCACGATCTATATAGGCAGACCCTCTTGAACTCAAAATTCCATTCTCCATTTTACTCAACGAAAATTATAGATAAATATTTTTTTTGCGCTCTGTAGCGCTAATCTTTCTTCAAATATAAAACTGCATACAGAGCGAAAAAATACTTAGTTTTGATACTTTTGGAATAAACGAAGAATTCAAAATCTAACTTCAAAATTCAATATTTTCATTTTACTTAAAAAATATTTGAATTAAATATTTTCTCGCTCTGTACGCATAATTCTAGTTAAAAATTGATTAATTCTACAGAGGGAAAAAATTCAAAATTTAATATTTGTTGAGTAAAATGAAGAAATCGAATTTTTAGATTAGAACTTGGTAACATCCTTAAAATTTCTCAAGGAACTTTAAAATTCTTTGAATTCCCAAAAATTCCTTAAAATTCTCTTAAAATTTCATGAAGTTCTTTTAAATTTCAACTAAATCTTTTAAATATTATACAAATCTCTTGTAATCACTTAAAATTCCCTGACTTGCCTGACAAACTTTTTTTTCTCTGATATTTCCCTGACTCCTTGATATGTGGTCACCCTGTAGAGTTAGGAAAGGCATTTGTTTTTTTTTACTAAGTGTTCCTCAATTTTTGCATATCATAATATATATATATATTATATAAAATCTCGAGAAATTTAAAATTGCTCATAATACAATAATAGATAATACTTTCTCTCAGTTCCGCGCCTCGAGTCGATTATAATCGACTTATTATATAATAAGTATATTATATATATTTATATATTATATTACAATATAATTATTTATTATAATCAATTATAATCCATAATTATCGCTGTATATTTCTGATAATAACAAAAAACTCCTCACCTCCCTCTTTCTCCTCACCAACCTACTTTATCGACCACCTCATACGTAGCGTTACGGTCAACAGTATTCAATACCAACCAACAGATGTCATCTATTTTTATTTTTATTTTTTAACTATTGTAATCATAACCCCTAAAATAAAAGGATCCAATTTAAGAATCATTTTCCAGATTTTCCCTCACTTTTTCGTATAAAGCTTTTTCTCTCACCTGATCTCCTTACTCTCAGCTACCTGGCTCAACAATAAGTAGCAAAATCACTCTAATATTGCACTAAAAAATAACTTGTTCTAACACCTGTTTTATCATGAACACAAACTCTCAGGTCTGACCATTTGACAACTGAATCTCGTTCAAGGTTGCGCATCTTCCTTACTGCGCATCGCCATTCTTTCTACCGTCAGACGTCAGACGTATCTGAGTAATTCAAAATCAAAACTATTATCAATTTAAACTAAAAAAAATTAACGTAATTACCTAAAATAGAAAATAATTTAAGTGCTCGATCTTAAAAAACAGATCTTTCTTCATCATTAAGGGTGTTGGAGCCAAGTTTTAATCTAAAAATTCGATTTCCTCATTTTACTCGACAAATATTAAATTTGGAATTTTGAAGTTAGATTTTGAATTCCTTGTTTTATGCAAAAAGTATCGAAATTAAATATTTTTTCGCTCTTTACGCAGTCTTATATTTAAAAAAAGATTAGTGCTACAGAGCGAAAAAATATTTATCTATAATTTTCGTGGAGTACAATGGAGAATGGAATTTTGAGCTTGGGTCCAACGTCATTAAGGGATTTCTAATGACTTTAATGAATTTCAAGGGATTTCATGGAGACTTTAAATGATTTTAAGGAAATTTCAAAATATTTTAAGGAATTTCGTTTGATAATAAGGAACTTCAAAGAATTCTTAAAAGAGTTCATCAAAAGAGCTTAAGGATTTTCAAGAGATTTCACAAGATTTCAAGACATCTTAAAGGATTTCATCAGATTCTTTCAGTGACTTTAGGAAAATTCAAGGAATTTTAAGGGATTTCAACTGACATCAAGTGATTTTAGGGAATTTCAATCAATTTCAAAAGAATTCAAGGGAGTCGAAGGATTTTTAAGATATTTCAAGACATTTTAAGTAATTTTCAACGAGGAATTGATTTTAATGTAGAGAGAAAGTCAACTGAAATCCCTTAGTACCTTAAAACTACTTAAAAATTTTTTTAATTGTTTAAATCTTATGTAAATGTCTAAAAATCATTTAAAATATTAAAATCACCTAAGGTTCATTAAAATCTCTTGAAGTATCTTGAAATTTCCTCATTTTACTCAACAAATATTAAATTTGGAATTTTTTCCCTTTGTATAATTAATCAATTTTTAACTAGAATTATGCATAAAGAGCAAGAAAATACATAATTCAAATATTTTGTAAGTAAAATGAAAATATTCAATTTTGAAGTTAAATTTTGAATTCCTCATTTCATGCAAAAAGTATCTAAATTAAATATTTTTTCGCTCTGTATGCAGTTTTATATTTGAAAAATATTGGCGTTGCAGAGAAAAAATATTTATTTATAATTTTCTTTGAGTAAAATGGAGAATATAATTTTGAGCTTAACACTCGGGCCCAACGCCCTTAAAAATCCACAAATTCATTTTGTTTGCACGGGTAAAGGTGCTATATTAAAATTGTATCATTCATATAAAAATTGTTTATTCAAAATTAAGTTATAGACTAAGTTACAAGTGAATGATTAAATTAGAATGTTCTAAGTACGCGAAACAGGGTACAAGTACAAACCCGGTCGTACTCTGGTCAAGGGTGGTTCTTGACTGACGAATTAGTACCCAAGAAGTAGTACCGATACTTAAGTGCTAGATTCCAACGTTGCCAAAAGGTAGAGGTAAAGAACATTTCAAATTTTTACATTATTAGAAATACTGGCAACACTGAGTTGTACCCGAACTAATGAGTAGGACCGGTGGAAGGCTGTGAGTCCTCTAAGTTTATTGCGGGAGGATTATCTTATGGCTTGTACGTGCCGATTAGCCGATTGACCAGTCTTAAAGGTTCCTTAACTAGGGATCGAAAGATGCTAAGTTTATTGCTTAAAAGCGTGCAGACCATCAAAATGTGACCATAAAAATATAAAATTTAGAGAGCTGCAAGACAAGATTTCCCAGCAGATGTACAGTATTTAGGAAAAGAATTACAGGCTAGAAATTCAAGGTTCGGTTGAAATACTAAAATGATTCACTCTGCCAAACACATTTTGAAATCAGAAAAACCTCTTGAAATCCCTAAAAATTTAACGATAACTTTCAAAATCCTTTTAAATTCTACAAAATCTCTTTTGAGTCATAAAAATCTCTTGAAATCCCTCAATAAAATTATCCGAAAAATTTTTAAATCCTTTAAAATCTTTCAAAATCCATACAACATTTTAAAAGATGAAAAAACATCCTAAAATTCCTGAAAATCTCTTAAAATTCTACGATAATATTCCCTTTATATCTTTATATTCCTTTTATAAACATCATAAAATTCCATAAAATCCTTTATATTTCACAAAATCTTTTATAAATCATAAATATCCCTTGACTTCTCTTAAAAGCATTTAAAAATCCTCAAAAATCCTTAGGATACTTTAAAATCTCTTAAAATTTCGCACAGATCCTTTCAAATCCCTTACAATTCGTTGAAATTTCTTTAAATTCCTCCAAATGTTACAACATTCAAAATTCATTAAAATCCTTTTTCCTCCAATTTTTCTAATTCACAATCAAATTCATTCCAAGTGAATCTTTTTCAATTTCGAACCACTCATCCAAAGTCAATAATTCCTGTCTCTTTTGCTGTACTTTCCGGAATCTATTTTGATATTCTTGATAGCCAGTTTTATTTCCTTCTCCGCCTCCGCATATTTCTTGTATTCTCCTAGGATCTCATAATATATTTGTCCTTTGGATTTTGAGAAAAGAAATATCACATGTAGTTAGAGATTCATATTAATTAGTCACAATTTAAAAAAAATTAATTATTAAATGACATTAATGATACGATTTTTAAATCATAACATTAATTTATTAATTTAATAAAATAAAATTAATGAAATAAAACAAATGTATCAAACCGTATAGATAAATATTTCACTAAAAATTACAAAAGTAAATAAATTTTTTTAAAAGTCGAATACGCTATAACTAAAAAATCAAAAATAAGACTTAATTATTAATTATATTCTATTATATTATTAATTAATTCAGATTTTTTATTTTTTAGATAGAGCGTATTCGACTTTTTAAAAAAAAATTTTTTAATCACCTTTTAGCAAATTGTGGTTGTTCCTCCGAACACTCAAAATTCAGTGAAACACGTTAAATTCTTTAAAATTATGAAAAATGCAATAAATTCTCACCAAATCCTTTAAAATTTCTAAAAATTAAGGTCCCTAAAATTAATATCTTTTAAAATGTCTTAAAATCCCTTAAAATTAATTAAAATTCCATGAAATCTCATAAAATCCCTTCAAAATCCTTAAAATTACTTAATATTCTATAAAATATCTTAAATCCTCTTAACGTCCTTCAAAATCTAGTGAAATTCCTTTAAAATTCGTAAAATTACTTAATACTCCTAAAAATCCTACAACCAATCGTTGTATCTCTTAAAATTACTTAAAATTCTATGAAATCATATGAACTTCCTTTAAGTTTCGCAAAATCAATTTATATTCCTTAAAATTACTCTAAATCCCGTGCAGAAATCTTGATGTGGGCCTGGTAGGGTTCTGGTCAGTTTCCCCTAACTTCTGGTGTGGTTCTGGTCAGTAAAACTGGTTAGAACCCGACAAGGGTGTAACGGTTGGACTCGCGAATACCCTATATAGGGGAAACTAGTCAGGGCCTTGTCAGTTTTTCTATTGAATGCCTTTTAAAAAAAAACTATAATAAATTATAAATAAAAATTACCTGCTTTTATGAAAATGTAATTTTATTATGTCAAAACATAGCAAAGAACATAAGAAACAACATAAGGAAATAAATCAATCATATTTATATATTTGCGTTCGCAATGAAACAGAAAACTATTATATTGAAATTTCAAGAATTTAAAAATTTTAACGAAATTTCACGGAATTTTGAGTAATTTTAAGAGATATGAGACATCATAAAGTTTTGAGTAATTTTAACAAATACCAATAAATTTTGCAAAAATAAAGGAATTTCAGAAGATAATTTTATATTTCAAGAATTAAAAATTCGAAATTATTTTTTCTATTAGCAAAAGGTAGGTAAATGAAGGCATCATGAATTGATATATTACGCGACTTGAGATCCATCAGAGGCTTAAGGTACTTGAATATTACTGCTGGGGAGGAGCAGAGAAAGTAGATTATTGAGGGAAGAAAGGGAAAAGTACAGGTATTTTCCATGGGGCTGCACAAAATTCGGATATATTTAATCTTTAAATTTCAGTCTGTTTCGGTACTTCAAGGTGTATAGTGTCGAGTGTAGTGAATTTTGAAGTGCCAAACAAAGAAGCTGGAAAATAATGGAATCGCAGAAGATGACGGAAGAAGAGGTGCTGAAGATGAATCAATTCGTGGCAGAGTTCTTCAAAACCGAGGTGATTAAGATGAAAAATATCAAGGTAGAAGGTGTAAACATTTTTTATAACGATTTAGATTTCCATTATAAACGTATTTATCATGTGATGATAAATACTTTATGCGGAAATCTAAATTTGATTGAGGGTGCACTAGAGTTTGCATGCAATGCTCAGTTTAAAATTTAAAAGAAATTTCCGCTTTGATGGAATATTTCAACGTTTTATTTAGAAATCAAATCAATCAAGATTTTCCTGAGCTACGCACAATTAAAAAAAATAGTTCATCCCGGGAAAGACTGATGCCATTATCGAAAATAATAAAAGCCGTTACAGATTTAAAAATAAGTTAAATTGTGCTTATCACATTTACATATTTAAAAGTGATAATTTTAAAATAAATTTAGCTGAAAAATATTTTCAGCTTTTAAAATACCTGATTGATAACAGGTCTAATTTTTTTTATGTAAAAGAAGTTACAGGAAATTCCATAAGATGATTTATTCGATCCAAGAAAGACAGAGCTCAAGTAATAGCATATTCTGACATTAATGAAAGAAATTTTGATATTGCTAGCATGTTTCCTTGGGTCGGATAGAAAGTTTTTTGTTTCCTTTTTTGGCACCCTTAATCAAGAATTAAAAGTTTTTTGTCCTTCTATCTTATTTTTTGGTTTTACTAATATTAAGGTTTTTCTTCACCCCTTCTTCCTCTTATCCGTGCGAAGCTGCGCTGAGAGCGCCAATTTTTTAAACACGCCAGTGTGTAGTTATTTATTATTAAATTAATTACTACACGCTGCCAGTCCTAAGCCTGGAAAAGTGCGAAGGGAAAATGCTCGCAAAAGTTTTTACAACTTCACAGTTAGTTTTAAGTTGTTTTATATAAATAAATAAAATTTTAAGCAACTTCAAGGGACTTCAAGAAATTTTAAAGAATTTTAAATTTTTAACAAGATTTAAAAAAATTTCATAAGATTCTTTAAATATCTACAAATCCGTATAAGTCTCTTTCAGAAATTAAAAAATTCAAAGATATTTTAAGTGATTTTAAACAGTTTTAAGAAATTTATGAACAATTCAAAAAGTTTCAGGATTTTAAAGAGACTTCATATTTCAAGACAATTTAAATGAATTTTAACGGATTTTAAAATTTTTAGTGTATTTTCAGAGATTTCGAAGAGATTTTATACGATTTTCAAGAATTACTCAAAATTTCACGGAATAAAAAAAAGGCTAAGAAATATATTCAGTGATTTAGAAAATTTGTTTCTCCCTGATATATGTTGTAGTACTCGAAAGAAATATATTTTATGTACTTGAAATAATAAATAATATTATTTTCAAAAATATGTTTTTCTTTATAAAAATTACTAGTTTGGTCTAATGCAATATTGTTTAACATTGTTTCATTAATTTTCAATTATTTAATCAAATGGAATTTGTTTAAATAATTTTTTTCCGAAAATTGTTTTATTCTTATGAAATATTATTACCATTGATTTAATGGAATATTTATTAAGATTGAAAAATTAGTTTTCATTTATTGAAATAAATTACATTTGTTTAAAAAATGATTTTTCCCAAAATTCAAACTACTTGCAGTTTATTATCGTTACATGATGTAATTTTGTTTCAAATATTTCTTAATTGTATGAACAATAAATTATTATTTTAATCTTCAACAGAAAGACAGACACATTCGTAAAAACATGTTTTTCGGGTTCAGGGGGTCCCAAAACGTGGAAATTTGACAATAACCGGGGGGGGGGGTCAAATTTTACACAAATCTAATACCTTCTCTGATGAGCATGTAAAAATTATTGAAAAAATCGATCAGAGAATTATCATATATTGTTCATGAATTTTTTCATAATTTTTATTTAACGGGTTCTAGCTTTGGCCGTTAAAGGATTAAAATACTAGATAATCCTGTGAAATCTTATGAAATCCCTTGCGGAAAATCTAAGTAAATTTGGTAAAAATCGTTTTAAATTCCTTTAAATTACAAATTTTTCAAAATCCTATGGCCATAATCCTTTAATTACGTTAAATATTAGCAATTTTTTGAAATTGCATAAAATTCTTTAAAATATCGTTAAATATTTTAAAATTAGTCAAAATCCCATATAAAATCTTATTTTATCTTTAAGGGATTTTGATGAACTCTAGGTAATTTTGATATACTTTAAATGATTTTGAGTCATTTACGCGGAAATTTCTAAAGATCTTTTTGTAATTTTGAAAAGTTTTCAAAAATTGTGAAAGTTTTTTACATATTTTAAAGGAATTTAAAAGTTTTTCGTGGAATTATAAAGGATTTGAAGAAATTTGGAATTGTTTAAAAAAATTTTAAGTATTATAAATATTCTTGTGGAATTTTAAAGGATTTTAAAAGTCTTGTAAGAATTTTAAAAAATTTAGATTTTTTTAAAGTGATTTTAAGGTATTTGATTGATTTTGAATCTTGTGAAGATTCTTTATGATTTATAAAAGATTTTGTAGAAGTTTACGGAATTTCAAGAAGTTTTGAAGAATTTTAAGAAGCTTGTAAAATTTTTTTTAAATATTGCAAATTTTAAAATGCATTTAAATATTACTCGCGGAATTAAAAAATATTTCAGAAATTATTTTTGATTTTTAAAGCATTTCACACAAGATTTATATGAATCGTAAATAAATTTTGTGAAATTGTAAAGGATTTCATGAAATTTTATTAGATTTTTTAAATATAACAAGAGATTTTTAAAAGATTTTGTGGAATTTTTAAGGATTTTAAAAGACGTGTAAGAATTAAAGAAATTTTGATTTTTTTAAAGTGATGGGATTTGATTCTAGTTAAAATTTCTAGTTAATTTTATTTAATTCTAGTTAAAAATTGAAGAATTCTACAGAGAGACAAAATTCCAATTTTAATATTTGTTAAATAAAATGAAGAAATCGAATTTTTAAATTAGAACTTGGCTCCAACCCCCTGGAGAATAAATAATATACAATAAATTGAAAAAAATTGTGCCTGAGGCGGGCCTCGAACCCCAAGTTCAGGTCTCGATATTTCAGAGAAACTAATTTAGAGACTTAGGTGTCTCACATATTCTTGAGTGGTTTAATATTTTTCCTATTCTAAAAAGGACATGCATTTCAACTAACTTCAGGCGTAACGCTTGGTTACGCATGAAGTGAGCAGAAAGCCTAATGACATACATAAGCGTACCAACCTCAAACAATTTAAATACGAAACACGCGCGCTCAAGCGCGCGATCGGTCTCGTAATGGAAAAAATACAAAGGGAGAACATTTTTTCAAAAAAAATATTTATACTTCTGTATTTGGAATTAAAAGACAAACGAGGAATATTAAATTAATCTAAGATAATTTAAATGGTATTTATAGCTTCAGCAACTGTTTCCAGAGCTATTCCTAGGTATTCCGGAAGTGTAGCATGGACAGTAAGTTGGTCCTTGGCACGTGTATCGGATGCAGAATTGCACACGTGATGGGGGCGGTATTAGTTTAGGGGGTGGTGAACAGGGGTAGGGTTTAGGACCTGGTGGTTCTGGACACGGTCGAGAAATGCAAATAGTTGGACGAGGTGGTGATGGTGTTGGTCTTGCTCTGCAAATCTACGAATAAAGAGAAATTAATTTTTTTCAATAAAAAATGGATTGTAATTAAAATTACAATAAAATTATTTTAATTAATTAAAAATGAAATAAATTAATAAAATCTAAAATTATAATTTAGTACAAAAAGTTCAGGAGAGTCTAATTAAATTGTCTACTTGGCCGGAAATTAAATTTTGTAACTTCCACTTTGTAAAACTTCAGACGGTAATAAATATGAATTCCCTTTCTGCTTTCTCTTAAAGTAGGTTCTAATTTATCGACGGAAAGAATGCGAAAAGAAAACGAGAAGATGAATTGGAGTTCGATTGATGTATTGCTTTTCTAATAAAGGGGTAGTTTTTTTTTCATCAATAGGGGATGGAAAGTCTCAATATAATTACTTGAAAATTTTATTTATTTATTTATTTATCTAGTCGCAGAATAAATTGCAGTTTAAGGGTGTTGGAGCCAAGTTTTAATCTAAAAATTCGATTTCCTCATTTTACTCAAAAAATATTTAATTTGGAATTTTTTCCCTTTGTACTATTAATAAATTGTTAACTAGAATTGGGTGTACAGAGCGAGAAAATATTTAATTAAAATATTTTTAGTAAATGAAAATATTTAATTTTGAAGTTAGATTTTTAATTCTTCGTTTTGTGAAAAAAGTATCGAAGCTAAATATTTTTTTGCTCTGTACGCAGTCTTGTATTTGGAAAAATCTTAGTGCTACAGAGCGAAATAAAAATTTATTTATAATTTTCGTTGAGTAAAATGGAGAATTGAATTTTGAGCTTGACACTTGGGGCTCAACGCTCTTAAGACAACTAGAAAAATATTCAGATATCCTAAAAATATTATTTGAATACTTCTGAAGTAGGAAATAGTTGGAAAAAAGCTTTAAAAAATATTTCAGTTTGCGGGACTCGAACCCCAAAGGCTTTGATTGCCATTTGGGTAGTTTTAGTTGTACATCCAGAAAAAAGTTTCTTTGAACCAAATAAACATTTTTTTGATATAGGGCCAAAGAAAATAAATAAAATAATAAATTAAATTAAATAAAATGTATTTAATTCAAAGAAAATTTTTTCTGGGTGTAGTAAAGAAATAAAAATTGTTTGATATTGGATACCAGTGGTGGCGGGTAAGATTGACACTTTGGCATCGGTGGAATTGGTTCCTGGGGTGGACAGCCATTTTTTGGGCAGCAGAAAGGTGGTGGTCTGCAGTGGAAACAGGGGGGAGGTAAAGTACTCGTACGTCTTTCACTTGAGGTTTCACACGCCATTCTTTTCCCACGTGGTTTCCTCTAATCGAAAAAAAAGTTGTAACTGGTATATTATGCGAGCTCCAGGGATTCTTCCGTAAAGGATTTTCGATTCGGTTTCGTGTGCTTGTTAAATGTTTCTAGAAGTTAAAACCGAGATTTAGTTCACGTTTCTGTCGTTTATTTCTAGCTCTCTGGAAAAGTTTAACGAGGCGCACGAATATGCCCCAAATTCTATTTTCCCTAAAATTTATTTGTCCGAAAATCAGTTGCGATAAAATAAAAATTATGTCAAATAAATTTTAGGGAAAATAGAATTTTCCCTAAACTCATACGGCTCTCATATCGTCTCCGAAAACAATAGGTTGCGGTTATTTTGTAACAGAAAAAGAAACATTGTAACAAGGTGGTTACTCTAGTTAATATTAAGGCCATGTAAGACTTACCCGATCGCTACCTTACCGACATTTTTTTGTCTGCAACGCTACGTCTACATTTATTAAGATATGCTAAGGTATGTTTATCTTGTCTTAAATTTTTGTAAAAATAAAAAAATAATTTTACAAAAAAATTTTTTTTACAAATATCAATATTTAAGACCAGATAAATGTACACTTTCAGAGATTTTTTTTTTTATCTATTTGGAAGCATTTGAGTCTCTGGGAGCAAAGAAATTCGAAAATATCCCTATTAAGGACCACCCTAGTGTCCCCATCACGTCGGGATCACGTAAATTTCCCGAAATTTAAAATTCCCGAAGTTGAAAATTATCGAAATTTAAAATTCCCGAAGTTGAGAATTCCCGAAAAATAAAAATTTCCGAAGTAGAAAATTACCGAAAGAAAATAATAATACCGAAATTGAAAATTCCTGAAATTGAAAATTATCGAAATTTAAAATTCCCGAAGTTGAGAATTCCCGAAATTTAAAATTCTCGAAATTTAAAATTCCCGAAATTGAAAATTTTTTAATTGATTAACATTAAAAATAAATATTTCTATATTTTTTTACTTTAAAGGTATTGTCCGATCGGTTTGAAAAAAGAAAATTTTCAAAATCGAAAACTCAATTTTTTGAAAATGTAGCATTGTAGAGTATATAAGAAATTGAAACTTTTTTCTATTATAAGTTTTTTGCCCAAACTTTTATAGAAAAAAGTTTCAATTTCTTATATACTCTACAAT
>UCOK01019597.1:0-10396 GCA_900474325.1 Synergus umbraculus | reverse complement strand
ATGTAAGACTTACCCGATCCCTACCTTACCGACATTTTTTTGTCTGCAACGCTATGTCTACATTTATTGAGATATCAAATTGAAAATTTCTGAAATTGAAGCTAAAGCACTAAGGTACGTTTATCTGGTCTTAAATATTGACATTTGTAAAAAAAAATTTTTTTTGAAAAATTATTTTTTTATTTTTACAAAAATTTAAGACCAGATAAACATATCTTAGCATATTTTCTTTAATTTTAGAAATTTTCAATTTGATATCTCAATAAATGTAGACGTAGCGTTGCAGACAAAAAAATGTCGGTAAGGTAGGGATCGGGTAAGTCTTACATGGCCTTAATGAAGAAGTTATATGACTCTCGTTATTTGAAAAGAGAGAGAATGCGAAGAAGTTAGCGAAAGAGAGAATCTCAGCACTATATGTAGAATAATTTAAGCCCTTTTTATATACCACTACAAGCAGCTAGTCTGTTTGCATATTTGCATTAACATTCTCTGAAGTATGTACATTTGTGATGTTGGCGTTAGTATGCTATTCATTAAATGTAACAAGAGTCGATAGAGTGGTGCGCAGTGGTTAGGGGCTGTAGACAATCTCCAAATATTTGCGAGGCCAAATATCTTACCTAAACAGCAAAGTGTCACGACAAGCTTCCATCCGTCATTCTCGTCCCAGTTGCAGAGCTTCTCGCGAATTGACAATTCTCCAAAATTATCGTCGCAAATGGAAACTAGAACCTGAATGGTTCGAATTTCCATGTTGTTTTGGTTTCGAATAGGTTTTCCCAATTTGATCATCTTTTCTCCTACCTGAAAAATATAAGGCAACGATTTTATTAGTAGAGGTTTATTAACTATATCATCAATTAAATTGTACACATATATAGTATACATCCAATTATATATATATATAAATATATATATAATATATATATCCAATATTTATTTATCCAATTTTGCATATTTTGGATTTAGAATTTGAAAAAAATTATTTTAAATGGTTTTTCATTTTAGAGAATTTCAAGATATATATTAAGAAACGTCAGAGGATATTTAAAAGAATTCAAAACAGTTTAAGGATTTTCAAGAGTTTTCGCAAGATTTCAAGGGATTTTTATAAAAGTTTGAAATTGTTATCAAAAGAATGTTCCAGAGATTTTTTGAATTTTCTATAGATTTCACAAGATTTTAAGACACCTTAAAGGTTTTTATCAAATTTTAAGTAATTTTAAAAAATTTCAAGGAATTTTTATAAAAGTTTGACATAGTTATCAAAAGAATGTTACAGAGATTTTTTGAATTTTCTATAGATGTCGCAAGATTTCAAGACACCGTAAAGGATTTTATCAAGTTTTAAGTGATTTTAAGGAATTTCAAGGGATTTCGAAACATTTTTTGTGAATTTAAGAAATTTTAAGAAATTTATTATAATGTGGAGTAAATCAGATAAAATCCCTTAAGATTACCTGAAATTCTTTAAAAACTTTAAAATCTTCTGTAAATGTCTTCAAATTATATAAAATATATCAAAGTTCCTAAAAATTCATTACAATCTCTTGAAATATCTTGAAATCTTTTTAAGTTCCTTAAAATTGGTTAAAACCAGTTACAATGTCTTGAAATTTGGTGAAATTTTTGAAAAAAATCAATTGACAACTCTTTTAAAAATCTCTTAAAATTCCTAAAATTAGTCAAAATCTCTTAGCATCCCTTGAAAATCCTTAAAATTACTATAAATCTCTTGAAATCCTTTTAAAATTTGTCAAATCGTATAAAATCTCCTGAAATTCCTCAAAATTATTCAGAATCTTTTGAAAATTCCTCCAAAATTGCTCCTAGTAAATAAATAAAATTTTTGTGCTTTGGAAACCGTGTAAACATTTTTTAAAACTATTTTTATTCCATTGAATATAATAATAAAAAATCGTCACACTAGACCTCTGAAACTTCAACCCAATTTCTTAAAATCTGTTAAAAATCCTGCAAATTCTATAATAAATTCGGTAGTAATCAGAAAATATTTCAAACGATTTTCAAAAATTTCAGCAATTTCGAGTGTATTGAAAGTATTTCAAAATACTTTTAAAGAACCCACAATTCTTAACAAAAGCATCTAACAATAAATCTATAAAATAAATAGATGTTAACTCTTTGAACTTGAATCAGTGAAATTTAACTGATTACCAGTCAAATTCCACTGATCTTCAGTGACTCTTTTCTCACGATTTTAATTAGTGAATAATCTACTCGAAACCAGTGAAAAGTTACCGAAATTTTTAGTAGTTTAGTGACGATTACTGAAAATTTCAGTGACTTTTGACTGATTTCAAGTAGATTATTCACTAATTAAAATCGTGAGAAAAGAGTCACTGAAAATCAGTGAAATTTGACTGATTCAATTTTAGAGAGAAGAGATATTTGGTAAAATTACTTTAAATTCAATTTTTTCCGTTTCCCCATCTATATTCTTCTCCTAAAAATCATCTTTCTTTGACAAATCGCAAAAACCGGCATCGAATAAAGCGAATAATCTTTAATCTCGTAAAATCAGAACCTTGCATCTAAGTGGGAGGAGCAGCCCGAGCTTATAAATGTAAACGGTAGCCAAAATGCTGTCAACGACACCAGTAATCTCCGGGTAATCATGACAAATTACGGACCAAGTTATGGGTCTCGAGTTAGTGTTAGTGTTACTATACGTCCTCGTGGTCCTGAGAATGAATGGCTAGGTGCCAGGTGGGGCGTGCCAGCCCCATGCTGGGTAGCAAACAATTATGTAACACCATTCTCGCAGCAGGAAACCCGTCGGAGATCACTGTAGTCGATTTCGATCCTATACTAAAAAGATACAACCAGATACAATGATCAAAAAGGCGCGTGTCCCAAAAAGGCAAATAAATACCTGCAGTCAAGAAACAGTTGACAAATATGCCAAAAATAAATATTAAAATATCTTCAGCTTCAATTGCATTACAATGGAAAATTCTTGGAATTTTCTGAAAACCTGTACAGTTTAAGATGGAGCTTTTATATAAAATTTATTTGAAAAGAACTTGTAACAAATATCACAGAAAAAACAAGGACTGAAAGTATTTACAGCGGAAATCAGTTTTTAGGCTGAATTTCAGTCTTAAGTCAGTTTTTAGTCTTGTTTTAAGACTAAGAAGTCTTGTTTTTAGATTTCTTAGTCTTAAAACAAAACTAAAAACTGACTTAAGACTGAAATTCAGCCTAAAAACTGATTTCAGCTATAAACACTTTCAGTCCTTATTTTTTCTGTGATTGCCCTGGCGGAAGGTTCGGATTGAAATTCAGTCCGAACCAAACCGAAAGTTTCCGAATCATTCCGGAATTTGTATCCGAACCAAACCGTTTCATTCCGATCTAATCCGACGGAAGTTTTCAATCCGAATTAATCCAAAGCCCATTCAAAATCAATCCGAACATTTTTTCCGACTGAATCCGAATCAATCCGGTCAATCCGAACAAATCCGAACTTTCAATCCGAATGAATCAGATTTAATCCGGTCTATCCGAATCAATCCGAATGAATCCGAATCTTAATTAATTTTTTGGATTCATTCGGATTGGTTCGGATAGACCGGATTAAATCGGATTCATTCGGATGGAAACTTCGGATTAATTCTGACTCATTCGGATTGACGGATTCATTCGGATTCAGTCGGATTAAATGTTCGGATAGATTTTGAATGGGCTTTGCATTAATTCGGATTGAAAATTTCCATCGGATTAGATTGGAATGAAACTGTTTGGTTCGGATACAAATTCCGGAATGAATCGGATTGATTCGGAATGAATTTCTATCCGAAGCTTTCGCTAGGGTGATTTTCCGATATTTTATACCACTAATTTAATTTAAAATGGAAAGTGCGCGTGTCAATTTGATTATAGTAAATAAAATATACTTTGTATATAAACTAAATATTAGCTGAAAATATGGAACCTTGAAGAAGGATTGATGGACCCTTTGGTGTTGAGGAAGCCTACGAATTTTTGCATTTTCTCGTACCGCGAGCGTCGCGACGCTCGGCGTCGTTTGCCAAGCACACAGCGCCATTTGATTCACTCGTTGGCTTACTCCCTCAGCACCTTTGTATGTATGAGACTTTCTGTTGTGTGTGCATTCGTGTATACACTATACACATTTGAGTTTGTGTTTGAAAGTATATACACGTTCTCTTTGCTGGTGTGTACGATGTCAATATTATACGACAAACACACTTAAATAGGCTTAAAATACTAACATCATCCTCATTCTCCACCACTGTGAATTGTGTGCGCTATGACTTTATAGAAGTGTTTAGGCATATCGTTATATAGATACACGCGGGGTTTGCCACTGTCACACGAATTATCTGCCCAATTGTGGATAAATCTTAATTCAATAATAGGTACACATATTATCACAGTTCTCTCAAAGTGATCTTCGACTTTGTTCCAGAACAGGGTTGCACAAAGTCTTATGTGATTATGTCATACATAATTCCATGCACGACTTTTTTTCTAAATCTAATTTTGAAATATTTTTAAGAAATCTATAGTTAACTATATTTAATTTTAAGACGTTCTAATGCAATATGATTAATGGCTTTTCAACAATCAATCTCTCTACATCTGAATTAGTGAAAAGTTGGTCACCAATTTACTTTAGTGAAAATTTTCACTAATTATTAGTTGTATTTCACTATTTCAATTAGTAAGTTTTCAACTTTTCACTAAAGTTTTAGTCAAAAAAGACTAATAATTAGTAAAAATTTTCACTAAAGTAAATTAGTGACCTACTTTTCACTAATTCAGATTTAGAGAGAATTATATTTCATTCTAAACATTTATTTTACAATAAACAATTCTGTCTTTCTGCTCTTCCACTTTGAAGCTTGTACTTCAACTTCCTTATATAAAGATTATACGGAGAAAAATGGATATTAAAAAGTAATATCTAGCTATTTAACTATGGGACGACTATATCTAGATATTTAGATATAATATCTTGATATTAAAATATATAATCCAAATATTCTAACATCCAATATTTTAATCTCTGGATGTTAAATTTGAATATCTGTATGATTAAATATATATTTAATATCTCCACTCAGAAAAAAACTTGTTTTAAATCAAAAATTTTATTTTAATAACTCAAATTTAAAATTTCTTTTTATTAAAGAAAACTTTCTTTCTTTTAAAATAATTTTGTGTGATTCAAACGAATCTCTCTCAATCTGAATTAGTGAAAAGTGAGTCACTAATTTACTTTAGTGAAAAATTCTACTAATTGTTAGTTATTCTTAACTAAAACTTTAGTGAAAAGTTGAAAACTGCAAATTGAAATAGTGAAATATAACTAATAATTAGTAAAACATTTCACTAAAGTAAATTAGTGGCTCACTTTTCACTAATTCACCTTTTAGAGAGAAGTTTCTTTATTCAAACAAAATTATTTTGAATTATTCTAATTTAAAGAAACTGTTTGTTTAATTAAAAAAAATTTTTTTGAATCAAAAAAATGTTTCCTTGACCGTGTATCAATATTATCTCTCTAAATCTGAATTAGTGAAAAGTAGGTCACTAATTTACTTTAGTGAAAATGTTCACTACTTATTAGTTGTATTTCACTATTTCAATTAGTAAGTTTTCATCTTTTCACTAAAGTTTTAATCAAAAATGACTAACAATTAGTAGAATATTTCACTAAAGTAAATCAGTGACCTACTTTTCACTAATTCAGATTTAGAGAGATGATTTCTTTGATTTAAAGA
The DNA here is from genome assembly GCA_900474325.1 of Synergus umbraculus. Classification (NCBI taxonomy): domain Eukaryota; kingdom Metazoa; phylum Arthropoda; class Insecta; order Hymenoptera; family Cynipidae; genus Synergus; species Synergus umbraculus. The sequence goes on along the minus strand of UCOK01019597.1, from coordinate 4,619 downwards.
AACTGTTTTCTGGGTGTCACTGATTAAAATCATTAGAAAAGAGTTACTGCAAATCAGTGGAATTTGACTGATAATCAGTTAAATTTCACTGATTCAAGTTTAGAGAGCATATTTCCAAAAATTTTCAATGATTTCAACGAGTTTCAAGCTTTTTCTAGGAATTTCATGAAATTTTTATAGGAATGTTAAGGAATTTTACAATCAAAAGCGCTTTAAATTTTCATTAAGGAGAAACCTCGTTATTTTCCCTCGAAGCTTACAATCTTTTTGAGCCCATTTTTAAAAAAGGATGCCGCGGTCTTGGTCCATTCATGAAAAGACCGCAGATCGAAAAAAGAGAAATCGATCTCGATCATGAATGAAGTTTACGTTCAGTAGCGAATTTGTGCTCAGAGAGGAGCATAAAAAATGAAAAAGGAAGGGCATTGGTAGTAGAAATTGAATGGCAGGACACGCGGTAGCGTACGCGTGGAACGCAACATTGAACTTGTAAGAGCTAATGAGATCAGTGCTCATATCCGGGGCTGGTGACTGCTTGTTTACTGATTGGCTTAAATCAACGTTAAGCCGATCCAATCCAATCGGTGGCTCGAGGCCAGAAGCCCCTATGTGCTGTCTGTTCTTTTCGGCCAAGTTTTCCTGGCCAAGTTCAAATGGACCGATGCCCTCACATCATTTTTTTAGATTTAAACCCAAGGGAGAATCAGAAAACGAAATCGAGAGTCCGCACCACCGCAGGATACGTTCCGCGTTAGGATTATAGATCGACCCTCGCAGGTATCGAGTTATCGATGAATTAAGTGAGGCTTATTCTACTAAAGCCGCAAGATAGGTCTTACAAGCTTTAAGTGATTTTATACCATAGAGAATCTTCAAGAAGAACATACACTCGATTTTCAGTATTTATTCGTTCAAAAATGTGGTATTTTTAATTATTTTTTAAACAACAGAAAATCTTGGAATTCAAATCTCTCGTCATAATTGTGCACGGAAAAAATTGATATTAAAAAGTAATATGTAGCTATTTAACTATGGGACGACTATCTAGATATTTAGATATAATACCTTCTCTTTAAATCTGAATTAGTGAAAAGTGAGTCACTAATTTACTTTAGTGAAAAATTCTACTAATTGTTAGTTATTTTTAACTAAAACTTTAGTGAAAATTTGAAAACTACGAATTAAAATAGTGAAATACAACTAATAATTAGTAAAAATTTTCACTAAAGTAAATTAGTGGCTCACTTTTCACTAATTTAGATTTAGAGAGTTGATATTAAAACTTAATATCCAGATATTAAAATATCCCACTGGGATATAATCCAAATATTCTAACATCTAATATTTTAATCTCTGAATATTAAATTTGAATATCAAGATGTTATATCTAAATATCATATACCAAAAGTTTTGAACGTTCAATAGAACGAAATATTTTTTCCTAATTCTATTTTATTAAGAAATATTTTCCGACTAAAAATAACATAAAATTACAAGTTTCTTTTATACAGAATTATTTTCAATGTAAATGATTCAATATTTTTAAAATGTTTCTAGTTTGTAATACAATTATTAATGTAAAAATTCGTTTATTTGAACGTTCAGAATTTTTCAGTCATTAAATATCTACACTGAGAAACTCTACGTTAGAAAAATTACTAATATCGATAGCAAGTAGGGGTAAAATCCCAAAATTGAGACATTTTAATACAGAAAATAATAAATTTTGGGATTTTGCCCCTACTTGCTATCGATATTAGTAATTTTTCTAACACAGAGTTTCTCAGTGTAGATAGTCGTCCCATAGTTAAATAGCTATAGATATTACAGTTTAATATCCAGTTTTGGTTATTTTGGCACGATATTTAAATTGCTCTCTAAAACTGAATCAGTCAAATTCCACTGATTTTCAGTGACTTTTTTCTCACGATTTTAATCAGTTAAAGTTCACTGAGAATCAGTCAAAAGTAACTAAAATTTTCAGTCATCTTTACTAAACTACTAAAAATTTCTTTCACTGATTTCCAGTAGATTTTTCACTGATTTCCAGTAGATTTTTCACTGATTAAAATCCTGACAAAAGAGTCACTGCAAATCAGTGGAATTTGACTGGTAATCAGTTAAATTTCACTGATTCAAGTTTAGAGAGTTCATTATTTATAGAATTTATAGAATATATAGAATAAAAATTGCATTATTTCTTTATAAAATATAGGGGACACGATACTTATATATTTTCCATAATAATCGTTAAGCAACATTATCCAATAATATATATCATATTTTCAAGAAACTGAAAGCACAAGATTTTAAATTGACATTAATCATTAAAATAAATATTTTGAAATCATAAAATCGAGTGAAAGTAAATACATACAAGCTACATTCTGTTATTTAGTCAAGATCATCTAAAAGCCTCTTGTCAACATAATATAATTCACTACCCATATAAACCCTTCATCAAATTATCTATCCTAAAAGGCTCTGGTGTGAATAATAATTTGAAATTGAAAAGGAAGATGAAGAAACTGGTCCACAAGGAAAAGTCTATTACATTATCCTCGTAACACTGAAAAGAAGAATGAGCCTCAGACTATAAAGTATAAAGTATATATGGATGGACTTTGTCAGCGTTGAACTCTTTTCACAAAAAGTCATCTGCACGCTCTTTTTAAGGAAATTCATATTCAAAGCGGTTCGGCACGCTTGTGAGGCGTGAAAGGACACCCGGGGTAAAAGTTGACGTTAAATTTATCTCTCCTAAAGGTCCCCAGGTATTTCGTGGCTTAGTCCTTAGTTCCTGAGGATTACAACCCCAGACACTGGTGGACTCCCGGCGTGATCCTATTTCGACTTTAGAATGTAATGTTAAAGGAAAACCACAATCTTACGTTTAACTCTATAGGCTGCTTTACATCTAAACATGAAACTCTATGTAAGAAGCTAAGGATCGTCTTCGCTCTCTAATTGTTGCAATTTCTTTTTCTCCGACAGGAGCCACGTGGACCACTTTCAAATCAAAGAACATTTCTTGTTTACGCAGAAAAAGGTCCAGGTGCTTCCTCCTCTTCTAATATACAGTGTTATTTAAAAAAGTATTATACAGAAAAAAATCTAGCTTTTGTTACAACTTCTTTTTGTTACACCGTAATTTGTTTGTTTTTAGACTTAATGCTAGATGAGGTGTAACAAAAATAAGAAGATGTACGAAAAATTAGACTTTTTTTCTGTGTAATTTTGTCAATCTTCTATCTTAAAGAAGTGGTGCACTGAGAAACTCTATGTTAGAAAAATTACTAATAAATTTTACTATTTCAATAGTAATTTTTAATAAAACAATAAATTTGACTATTTAAATAGGAAAAATTACTATTAAAATTCGTTAAGATTTTTTTAACACTCCACAAAACCACTTGAAATCCTTTCAAAATCTACAAACACCATTAAAATTACAAATTTCTTGAAATCCAAGTGAAAATTCGCAAAAATCTCTAAATTTCATAAAAACGTCCTGGAATTTCTTAACATTTAAAATTTCTTAGAATCTTTAAAAGATTTTATCAAATTCCATGAAATCCTTAAAAATTCTACAAAATATTTTAATAATTTGAACAGGGTCATAAAATCCCTTAAAATTTTACTACAAACTTCGAAATTTTTTTCAATTCTACAAATTCTTTTAACAATCATATAATATATTTATATAAATTCTTTTGAAATCCTTCAATAAAATTACCATAAAATTCCCAGAAACTTATTAAAATTCTTAAAATTCTACGATAAAATTTAAAGTCTCTTTACGTACTTTAAAATCTATTAAAATTATAAGAAATCTCGTTACATTCCATGAAATCCTTAAAAATTCTACAAAGAACTTTAATAATTCGAACAATCTCATAAAATCCCTTAAAATATTACTACAAACTTGGAAATTTTTTTTAATTCTACAAATTCTTTTAACAATCATATAATATATGTATATAAATTCTTTTGAAATCCCTCAATAAAATTACCATAAAATTCCCAGAAACTTATTAAAATTCTTAAAATTCTACGCTAAAATTTAAAGTCTCTTTACGTACTTTATAATCCATTAAAATTATAAGAAATCTCGTTATATTCCATGAAATCATAAAAATTCTATAAAATCTTTTAAAAATTACAAAATTAAAAATAAAAATTTTAGTCACTTAGAATTATTAAAATTTCTTGACTTTTTTTTTATATCCTAGTAATTTTATTACAACATTTAAAATTCCTTAAAGTCCCTTAAAATTCCTTAGCTTTAAAAATTCTCTTGAAATTTCATAAATTACGTTTAAATTCCGCGAAATATCTTCAAATACCTGAAAATTCTACAAAATCTTTTTAAAATCCTAAAAATCCTTAGAACTTCAAAAAAAATACTTGAAAATGGTCAAAATTCATTAAAATCCATAGAAACCACTTGAAATACCTTTCTAAAAAAAGTGATTTAACGAAATGTCCCTAAAATCTCGGATACATTCTTGTTTTAAACCTACTCTCTAAATTTGAATCAGCGAAATTTCATTGGTTTTTAAATGACTTGAAGTTGTAAGAAATAAAATCAATAATCGTGCAATAATAATAATAATAAT
>UCOK01019593.1:0-34609 GCA_900474325.1 Synergus umbraculus | reverse complement strand
CTATAATTATTATAATTATTCTTATAGGTTATATAGCCAATTTTGAGCAATCAAAAAATTCAAGCGAGAAAGTTGTTAATTACAGTACAAAGAAGTTTTCTAAAAAATTTGAGCCAAATCTTATTAATATTGAAAAATTTATAATATATAAAGTTAGTTATTTAGTAAATAATAATTTAAAATATCTACGTTTTTAATATAAATATTATACCTTTTCCCATTAATTTTAGTATCAATTAATGAAAAAAAAAATTTTTTTCAAAAACACTCGAAGGATATTTTGAAGTGAAATTCCTGAAAATTTTGTTTAAAAATTACAAAAACTACTCGATAGAGCACTAGTTGAAGTGAAAATTGAATTACAAACAATTTCTCTAAAAAAGTCCTTTTTAGAAAGCTAAAACTTTTTGTCTAACCAAAAAAAGATGCAAAATGAAAGTTTTAAAAATTTTACTTTTGAAAAAAACATTTTCGTGTTATCAAGAACCAGTCGTAAACTGAAGCCGAAATTGAGCAGACTCTATTTTTGAACATTTTACTTAATGTACAAAGTTGAAATATTTTTAGAAACAAAATCATTTTTATTATGTAATGAAAAGTATTATAATAATTAAGCTATAGTAATTTTATTAAAACTCAATTAGATTAACATTTATGTGAAAATATGTATGTATAAGTAAAATGTTTTTAACAGATGTTTTAAAACAAATTCGTAATATTTGTAATGACGTGCTCTACTTAAATTCTTCTTTCCAAAATACAGTAGCGGGACTCAGGTTCAGTGAAAAGTTGCAATGTTGATTGGACCTATCTTTAACTCCATAAGATAGAAAGAGAGGTAGCTCACGAGTTTTAGTTAGCCAGAAAAGGAAAGTAGACTAGAACTGCGTCGGCTATGATCAAGTTTTCTATGTACACATATATAGTATATATAAGCTACCTGATTTGTCGTAAAAAGTTTTTTAAGCCCGTTCTTTTGGTTTTATACAATTTTTGTATTAAGTACTGTATCCAGAGTTTTTTAATTACCATGAAATAGAGTTAAATAATATGAAATAAGAAATAAAATTTAAAAAATGTATACAAATTTTCATTCAGTGGTAACAACATAGCAACTCCGCATATATTTGTAAATAAATTTATATTTATTAGATATATGTATTTATTTACTTTATATTTTAATTTATTTTATTTATATTATATTTATATTTATTTATTTTCTGTATCATAAATTCATTTATAATATAGATAATGTAATAATATTAATATATTTGTCAAGAATCGTGAATATGTAAATAAATACCGTACTCATTTTCATTATTACTTTTGAACTTAAAATAAGAACATATTTTGATACTGACTCAGTTATATTTTTATATTGTTTTTATAATAATAGTAATTAATCTATATTAATAAATTAATATTAATTATTAATTATATGATTAATAATTATTTAATATTAATTTATTAATTAATTATATAATTAATAATTACAATTCTTAATACTAAGCAATCGTAGCGTATAGGCAGTGCTCTCAAACGGGGCTACCTGCGCAAACACGTGCTGCGCGCGCAGGTAGCCCCGTTTGAGAGCACTGACTATAGGTCGCAGATAGAGCCTGAAAAATGAAAACTCGCCAGATCCAGGCAAAAGCAAAAGCTCCATACTACTTACACTGTCAAGCATGTACCGTTAGCACATTTTCTATATGTGAGTTATGGGGGTGGGGTCGGTGGGGGTAGGTTTACTTGTTCTGCCCAGAGCGTGAGGTCGCTCTTAAAAATTCATATTAAAACAGCGCCATCACGCTGTTGGCAGAATAACTAAGCCTTCCCCTCAAGATTTCTGCTGTAATGTCGCCTCTATACCTATCTTCCCTCTACGACACAATCAGGAATTGCAGTGGGCCCGACAGGAGGGAATCCTGCTGGAAGTGCGGCGAAAGGGATCACAAACACGGGGAATGCACGAACGCGCCAAAGTGCACGACGTGTGTGGACAGGGGAATGGCGGAACTCAACCACATTCCAGGCAGCCGCTTATGCCTCACATTCAAGATAGGGCTGAAGAAGAGGAGGAGCACACGGGAAACATAAGAGTGCTCCAAGTGAACCTGTGTAGGAGTAGAGCAGCATTAGACCTGCTTAAGCTAACGGCCAGAGAGAGAAAGGCCGATATATTGCTCTTTAGCAAGCAATGTAAAAAGCCAGACCTCTCGACCTGGTATCAAGACGTAACTGGCAGGGCTGGGATCCAGGTCCTTAACCCAAAGCTACAACTAGGCCAAGTTCGGGGAACCGACAGTATATACGTGTGGGTAGAAGTGGAAGATATGCGGATTTACAGCTGCTACTTTGCGCCGAACGACCACCCGCACAGGTTCGAAACGGAGATCTTGGACCTCGAAGACAGCATAAGGTCAGCGAGGAAAGTATTCCTCATAACAGGCGATTTTAACAACAAATCGCCACAATGGGGTGAAACCAGGCTGGACAGAGAGTTATCATCGTCGAAGAGATGGTCGCTAGGAGCGACCTAATGGTTGCTAATGTAGGTCAAGCATTGACCTTCACAAGAAGTGAATCGGGATCAATCATCTACCTGACAATAGCGACCACAGGAACAGCCAGGAGAATAAGAGATTGGAATTTTCTCGACCATAAGTACATAGAGTTCTCGGTCAGCCAACGTGGGAAGCAAGGAAAGGCGGCAGGACGTAAAAAAAAGATCAAACATCCATCCTGGAACATAAGGAAAATCGATGAAACTAAGCTAAGGCGCTTCCTGGAAGAAATGAGACTCATGGACGAGCTCAACTGGGTGGAAAAACCCGAAACGACGGAAACCCTAGCGGAAACAACTTGAAGTAAAGTGATCGCCGCATGCGACGCATGTGACCCAAGATGCAAATTCGAAAGGCGCGTGGAAAACTCCATGCACTGGTGGAACGAAGAACTTTATCGACTGCGAAAGGAATGCCTGAAAGCAAGGAGGGAAAGCACCCGGTCCAAGGGAAATAAGTCCTCTGAGATCACATGGAAGAAGGCGAAGAACGTCTTCAAGAAAGCGATGAAAAAGAGCCAGTCAAAGTGCTGCAAGGACCTGATCGCTGAAGTTGACAAAGACGCATGGGACTTGGCGTACCAAATATTTACCAAGAAATTGGTATCTAGACAAAAAACCGCAGGATCTGACAACCCAAAGTGGGTCAGAGAAATCGTAAGGGCTCTGTTTCTATGGGAAGGAGCATGGGCAAGAAAGGAAAGGAAGGACGTTGTACACGAGGAAGATCTCTTCACATTCGAGGAACTATAATCGGTAGGAGCCAAAATGAAGACGGGAAAAGCACCAGGGCAGGATGGGATACCGAACGAAATCTTGAGAAAGATAATCGAGGGGTACCCGGGAATGCTACTAGAAACATATAATGCCTGTCTCCAGGAAGGAGTGTTCTTCAACGACTGGAAGAAACAGAAGCTGGTTCTTCTTAGGAAGGGAGACAAACCACTGAAAGGCAGTTTGGATTCCGGAAAGGACACTCCACTGTCGACGCGAACCAAACAGTCGTCGAAATGACAAAACAGGCAAGGTACAAGACCGGGAGACTAAAGAAGAAGGGGTTTTGTGCTCTTGTCTCAATAGACATACGCAACGCCTTTAATTCTATGCGGTGGAAAAACTGCATCGAAGCTCTCGAGGATAAAATGGTCCCAGCATACCTAATACGAATGCTCGATAACTATTTGAGCAATCGATGGGTGAGTTACGAAGGAGATTCCTGGACCGTCAAGGAGAAAATGACATGCGGCGCACCGCAGGGCTCAAGAGTAGGACCTATCTTATGGAACATCACATACGATGACTTCCTAAAGATAGAACTGTCCAAAGGCACTGAACTGATTGGATTCGCAGATGATACCCTAATCATCTGTACAGCGGACAACATCGACATCCTAGAGTTGAGGGTCAACGAAAGCCTGAGGAGAGCCAAGCGCTAGCTAGATGGGAGAGGTCTCAAAATGGCCTTACACAAGACAGAAGCAGTGTTGGTCACTGATAGGAGATCCTTCAGGATCCCTAAAATAGAGCCGGAGGGAACGGAAGTAATGTGGAAAAACCAACTCACCTACCTCGGAGTTGAGCTGGACAGGAAACTAAACTTCCGCCACCATGTCGTCAAAGTGATCAAGAAGGCCATCGAAAGCAGAGGAAACATCTCCAGGCTAATACCCAACGTGGAGGGACCAAGAGAAGCGAAAAGGAGTATTCTCGCATCCGTCTTCAACTCTAAACTGCTTTATGCAGCGCCAGTGTGGGCGGCGGCCGCGAACTACTCAATAGGAAAAATGCTGGCATCGGCGCAGAGAGGTGTGGCACTGAGGATCGCCTCAGCCTACAGCACAGTTTCTACCCATGCAATACTGGTTCTCGCAAGGGTTCCACCGATAGATCTTCTAGCCCTGGAAAGGAAGGAAATCTATCACCGGATCAAGGAACTAACCTCCCTTAGAAACGAGGAAGAAGATAACAGGCGTATCAAGGCCGAGATCAAGAAAGAAGCTAGAGCCACAATAATGCGCGGATGGCAAGAACGCTGGCTTAAAGCGAACACGGGCAGATGGACACACCAGCTCATTCCTCAACTACACATGGTAAGGAAGAAAGCATGGTGAAGTCCGATACTACCTGACGCAAGCACTAATCGGGCATGGATACTTCAATTCATACCTGAAATGGTTCAAAGTCAAGGAATCGGAAGCTCGTGACTTCTGCAACGACCCAATCGATGACGCCAAGCACACGTTATTCGCTTGTCCAAGGTGGCAGACATACCGAGAAGAGATGAATACCGAAACGGGCATAGATGTTCAGTCCGAAAACATGGTCTCTTTTATGGTGGAGTCAGAGGAGAAATGGACGAGCATAGAGACATTTATTGTCAAAACTATGCGCGACAAGATCCTCGAGAGCTGGATTTTTGGTAGCAACGGGTGAACCACAGACAAGAAGGATTCCGCGATGACAGGGATGACGGAAGAGTCACTAACATGACTTTAAAGTGACCTCTGCTCACGAAGTTAAGCCCTAACGGGTAGTACTGTGAGCAGATCTATAGGTCAAGGAAACGAAGGTTTTAGGTTTAGTCGGTAGGTCCACACACGTCCTAAAAGAGTCCCGCACAACTTCAATAAAAGATTTTCCCCTTTTTCCATCGGTAAAAAAAACAACTAAACCTAAGATCGAAACTTATAATTTATAGTTACCAAGTTGATTTCCATTTCGCTTAGCGCTAAATAAAAGTCACCATCAATTAAATTTTATATACAAGTAACACTAGTTTTCTCCAAAATTTCGTCTACGAAACTTGACATTTTCACTCTCTCTGTATTCATTCTCACAATCGCTCTTTGTTATAATATAAGCAACTACTTTCAATAAACTTCCTCGTTAGACTAAGTTTTTGGTTGTAGCAGTCTTCATTAATTTTTACATCTAAATTTTATTACTATTTTATGGCTTAAAAAAGTGAGTCCTGTCAGTAAAATTCCTGGCTTTGAAAACATAATTTCATTTAATACATATATTATATATGCACAATTCTTTATTCAAGTCGATTCCCCTTTGTTCATTATTATTTATCAATCTCTCGTTGTTTTTGCTTCCTCATAGAGGAAGCTTTGTGGTGGTGACAAAATCCATTTTGTAAAAAAGGTTTTTTTAGGATAAATTTTAAGTGGAATATGTCTAATATTATGTCCTGAAAAATTGTCAGCGCGTGTTCCCTTTTTTTTTGTTCCCATCATATCTCTAGAACGTGTGTATAGAAGTTGATGAAATTTGACACTTATTCCACCCTATAAAACCTTGATTCTATGACAAGGGTTTAACAAAATATTTAATTTTAGAAATTTTATGTACTTTTAAAATTTTTATAAAATTGATTTTTCAACTATAACTTCACAAATAATCAAAATTCAAAGCTCGTGTCAGGAAATTAACGATTCCTTGTGTAAAGACGAATCGATTGACCTGTATGATTAATGCATTTAACTGAAAATTAAGAAAGTTGTCACCTGCAAGCAATCACCAATCGGTTGCTCATTCCTTCTATTTTCCACTCGCTTTGATCTCTCAACGTCTTTGCTCGGACGAGTTGCGCGCGCATCCGCTGCTTTGGATATCAGTAGACCCAGTACGAAGAACGTGCGTTGGAGAAGTCCCCCACTGTGAAATATTCACAGTTACCACTTCTCCACGCACGGGAACCAATCAGTGATCAAGTGGCAATGCATCCTCCAAACTATTCGGAGTAATCACACCACTGTCACTTATTGGAATAACTCTTTGTTCGTAAACACATTGTGAATACCTCTGTTTTTTTCTTTAATCATGTTCTCATTGTCTATTATTTGCTCATTAATACATTCGTGATTTTACTGGAGGACCATTTAAAGTGCGTTCTCTGGAAAATCTACAAGTATTAAAATATGTGAGATAAGAGTACCACTATATGGTGCGTTCTCTTACGAAAAAATATACATTTCAGCTCGAAGAGTGAAGAACCAACTAAATCGTGCGTTCTCATTCATTCGGAGAAATATTTGTACCCGTTTATGTTCTCAGCGCATCGATGGAAGAATACAAATCACCGAAGAAAAAAAGAAATTGACTCAATCCAAAAAAAAGATTGTAGATAAAGGTACACGGGTCCCGAGAAACTACCAACAGTGAATCGGAAGTAAATACGGTCATTTGCAAGACGGCGGACAAATCGTGTCCCTAAGCCATTAATTTAAGTATATTGCTTAAATTTAAAACACAATTGTTGTCCGCTATTATTCTAATGGTACTTTATTTAGCCTTTATATTTTTTTTCGTTGTTCAGAATATTTTCTATTTATTCCATGAAGTATGGCTCCATTGTCATTCCTGTCATGTGTCCCTAGGGGTGAAAAGTGAACTTCATGCATATATATTTACTATGACCACTGACTATTTCAACCTTTCTAATAGGCCAATAATATGCTACAGTATCCCTCTCCCGAATTCTACAAAGAAGAAGGACTTGTTTGTTTTGTTTTTGTATTTTAATTAGACTCAGAAGTCTTGTACCCAGGGAGTTGAATCGGGCGAACGTCCTCTTTGAAATATCCGCCTAGTGGTTGGAAAATAGGCCCCAAGAGTGCTCTGTTGCATCATATTGTTTCAGTGAGACTCAAGTTACTCTGAAAGATAGTCATTGGTGAGTAAATTATTTTATTTTTCGAAAAATTCAATGATAATGAGTGCGAAATCGATGCGTGACTTTATTCCCCGTCCTTCCTGTCACTCCCTGTTTCCACTAATAATTAATAAAAATGATTATAAAATGATGGGGAAACAATATATCGTTGCTGCATTAATATGATCTGCTTCTTTGAAGGGATTTAAATGAGTAAAATGACTGCCTATCTTGCATTGAAAGGTGAAAATGTCATTCCTGTCACAGTCATTCCTGTCACGTGACAGGGTCTGATTTTGGATATCAGGAATGACTTTTTTACTCGTCACTTCTCTAGCTTATAGTAAATGTGCCGGATTTAGATAAGCTATACGTAATATAATAAAATAAGCTATGTATCTAATTAAGATAATAATAAAATTATTCTGCATTAGTTAAATTTTTATTAAATTCCTTTTTTACCTGATTATTGAAACTGGTATTTAACCCGTGTTCTTAGACTTTTTTTGATTATTTTCAGTATCTACAATTTTAAGAAGGGAAAAAGGCTCTTTTACCAATTTGAGAATTGATTATTTCATACTTATTTTTCACATATTGTTTATTGTACCTATTTTTAAAGTGATACTTCTTTTTAATTAATAATAGATATTTATGTTTCTAGAAGAAAACGTTTTGAGACTGATCTCTTTAAAATCTAGTTGGCAAAATTCTTGTCCAGGTACACACGTGATTATAATGTACCTAGATAGTATATTTATAGTATATATACATAGTATGTGTACTGATTACTTTTTGTTTGTGTTGCGTTTTTGAATAAAAACGTCTTGAGACTGATCTCTTCCTATTCTAGTTTTTAAGTCACCATCATTCCTATCACACTATTTGAAAACTTCCCAAAGTATTCTTGAAATAAAAATTCAAAATAAATTACGTATCATTTTTGTTCACAAAGGAAAGCTCTAGTATGTTCTGCCTGTCGTTTGAATTTTTACTTCACAAATTACACTCTAAATTAAAAAAAAAATTAAGCTAAGATCACACTTTTCAACAAAATCATGAAAAATTACAAAATAATGCAATGAAAATAATTATTTTTACTTACAACTGAAACAAGTAACATCAGACTTAAGTAAAGACCCGCAATTTATCATTTTTAAATATTTCCATCATTTAAAAAAAGGCGTGGCAAGATAATCCTTCCCATGCAGTTTTTCGGCTTCTAAATTTAGAAAAAAATAGTAAAATTCAAAATTCAGCTCGGCCGCTTCAGGGATGTGTTCCTGAAGATTCCCTTGAAGGTAAAAAATGTTTTCCAGATAATTTTCATGACATTAATTTTTCGAAATTCTCATTAGTCATTCCTGATATCCAAAATCAGACCCTGTCACGTGACAGGAATGACTGTAATAGGAATGACGTTTTCACCTTTCAATGCAAGATAGGTAGTCATTTTACTCATTTAAATCCCTTCAAAGAACCAGATCATATTAATTCAGCAACGATATATTGTTTCCCTATCATTTTATAATCATTTCTATTAATTATTAGTGGAAACAGGGAGTGACAGGAATGACGGGGAATAAAGTCACGCATCGATTTCGCACTCATTATCATTGAATTTTTCGAAAAATAAAATAATTTACTCACCAATGACTATCTTTCAGAGTAACTTGAGTCTCACTGAAACAATATGATGCAACAGAGCACTCTTGGGGCCTATTTTCCAACCACTAGGCGGATATTTCAAAGTGGATGTTCGCCCGATTCAACTCCCTGGGTACAAGACTTCTGAGTCTAATTAAAATACAAAAAAAAAAAACAAGTCCTTCTTCTTTGTAGAATTCGGGAGAGGGATACTGTAGCATATTATTGGCCTATTAGAAAGTTTGAAAAAGTCAGTGGTTATAGTAAATATATATGCATGAAGTTCACTTTTCACCCCTAGGGACACGTGACTGGAATGACGATGGAGCCATACTTCATGGAATAAATAGAAAATATTCTGAACAGCGAAAAAAAATATTAAGGCTAAATAAAGTACCATTAGAATAATAGCAGACAACAACCGTTTTTTAAATTTAAGCAATATACTTAAATTAATGGCTTGGGGACACGATTTGTCCGCCGTCTTGCAAAATGACCGTACACGAACCCAGTGTACAATGACAGTGCAGTACAAAGTGGACCATACGCGAACCTAATTTACATTGACAGTGCAGTGCAGATTGAAATCCCTACAGTTCCCATGTGTTTCTTCAACTATGGTGTCAACATAAACACCCAAGTGATATTCCTCGCATGTCCTGTGTGCATGAGAAACTGTCCAGTTTACCAACTCAATCTGTGATTTTGTGTTGGCTATGAACTATTCTTTGTCGAACTCATGATTGACTACTCCTCTACCTCCATTCGAAAAAGGAAGCGTCCAAATATACGACGTCGGATTCTGGCCAAAAGACGAGCAGTATTGGAATTCAATGCCAACTCGAGTTCTAGGAAGCACCTCCCAATTCCACCTCCCTACAAAAGGAACCGGAAGCATTTAAGGACTCTTTTTGCGCTACACTGAAAAAAATTTTTGAAGTAACACTCCCTTTGCCGGAAGGAGCACTGTATTCCTTCGACTAATGTCAACTGTTCTATCAAAAAGGAGCACTGCTGTCCCACAGTGAGAACGCAGCGTGCTCAAATATAATTGGCGCAACTCTTGTCGCATTTAACGCAATATCTCTACCACATTGGACAGCAACTGCACCAAATTTTTTTCAGTGCACTTACGGAACGGAACAACGAAGTGACTCTAACCGTCCACAACGAGTCATTTGTATCACCCCAACCAGGTTCTAGTTACACGCCACAATCACGAACTCGCGATTCACCGACAATTGTGTGTCTCTCTTCAGATGAAGAGGAAAATACTCCGCCCAGACACACCGTAGTCACTTCCGATATCTCAGACTGGGATGAGATTTTGAGCATTCATCCGTCTCCCTTAAAAATTTCTCCCATCAAGAAGAAACCTAGGATCATCGGCGATGTGGTTCAGTACCCAAGAATCAATCTTGTTCGGTCACTAGCACCCACAAGTATAGACAGAGCATCAACGGATTGTGTCGAATCAGATTCCCTAAGATCTTCAGTCTCACGCGACTTAGTATGTAATTATCAATCCTCGGTCGATCAATAAAGATATTCAGGCGAATAAGTAAGTTCTCAGATTCTTAGACCCATCTGTTAGAAAGGAGTTCAAATCTGACAATATGGATTTTAAGTCCCTCTTTGTGTTTGGTTTTAATGACCTGAATATTTATAACCAGTATCTTAAGGCATTCGTGTTAAAAAACTACCCCTCCGTGATAGACTTCGATCCGATAACCCATCTCAATGTCATTCCATTTATTTAAATTGATCTGTGTGTTTAAATAAAAATTCCCAAGCTATAATGGACAAACATTTCTCCATCTATTTACAAATAAAATTGTGTTTCACACCCTCTCATAGGGAATTAGTTTTTATAAATAAAAATTAAATGGTTCACAAATTTATGGTCATAACTATAACTTTTCAAATAATGAAAATTCAAAACTGTTGTAACAAAATTATAGATTCCTTGTGTCAAGATGAATCGATTGAACTGTATGATAAAGGCATTTAATTTAATTAATTTAATTTAATTTTTTTGTTGTAAACAAATATTATCGAGCTTAATGCTTCATCTATGAGGAAGCATATCATATTTGCTTACAGGAAGCAAAATGCTCATAGAATGAGCACAAAAGTTGATACAACTTCACAGCTAATGTTCTCATAATTCCAATTCTTTAGATATATCTGAAACCCTTAATAATATTCGCCTTTATTACTATACAAATCCTAGCGGTATTTTATAGCTCCGAAAGGTGCTGCCTCTTCGGGAAGATAATTGTACTAACGATGTTTCGCGCATCGTTACATTGTCAGTCGAGTGGCGCCACTTCACGCCACTTCGTGTGGAAAAAACGGACCGTTAGCGTTACTGTTTAATGAATGAGTCGTGTCGATAAACGAATGAGTCGTGCCAATACACTACTTGTTCATTTTTCGGCAGTAATCATTCGTTTCTACCACACGAACATGCATTTTTTTCCAGCCACATGACTGAATCATGTACCTATTATACAGTAATGGTTAGTGTAGAATTTGTTCCGTGTAACGTAGAAGTACGATAAATTTAAATTCATTATACAACATGTAATAAAAGTTATCAGAAACAATATAAGTATTATCTATAATAATAGCATAATATATAGTGTATTATAATATATATGTAATATAGGAATTAATATAATAATATAACATTTATAATAATAATAATACATGTATCAATATTATAGAAAGATCTTCCACCCGCCGCGCCGTCGCCACCTCTATAAAGAATATAGCCCACGTGAGATACTTCTTTATTATTACTAAGATACGTCTATATTGACTCCCACGTTAAATCTCTCCTTATTAGTTCTCTAAAGAACACGTGTCGAACGCCGTTCTTGATCTTTGTTTGGTAAAAATAATATTAAAATACAATAAAATTTACTCAAAAAGAATCTAAATTTCTATCATTATATTATAAAAAATTAAAATAAATAAATGAATAATAATTATTTATAAAATTATTGATTTCAAATAAAAGTTGGGTTGGCGCGCGTAGTGCAAAGCCTCCTTAGTTCTATTCTAAAAAAATCATATACATCGAATATCGAGATATCTCGAAATTCGTGGACTGATTCCTTATTGGTCAATACGGGAGACGCGTTAACGCAGGAAAATTTAAAAAAATAGGATTCATCTCCGCACGCTAAAGCGCGCGTTCGGGCTCGTTTTAAAAAAAAATCTCTGCGCCGCTGTGTTGAGAATCCAGCCTATGTGAAATACGCCCTTATTGATCCCTCCATCGATCACGTGACATACTCCCTGATCACATCATCCTAAATGACTATGCAACTCCTCTTGATTACAAGAGCACTTGACCCTTTATTTAAGATGCTGATAAACCCTATGGTTTAATATTATTATTATTTACTATTACTAAAAACTATAAAGTTCGTAATTTTTTAATGTTTTGCCAACTACAAGACAGATTTGCCATACTGTACTATCCATCACTCTTAAATAAAAATAAACTTTTATTAAAATTTGCATAATTTGATATATTACATAAGTCTTTCACGTAGGACACCAGATAACTCGAAGACTTACTTCAGAAAATTTTAAAGCAGAATTTTACCATTCCTGGGCGTAAGACCATTTTTAAAATTTATTTTCTGTGACGGTATACGTACCTTGCTTATTATTTTTGAAGACTTCCTTTTTGAAAGTGAGAATTACGATGCCGTCCGGTGGAGGCAGATTGTGCGAGACACCTACTCTTCTTCGTTTTATAATTATGATAAGTTGCGGCGCCTGAGGGTGAGGTTCTCGACTACAGCTTTCATGATCGTTAAATTTATTACACCCGAGTTCTGCTGAAGTGACTCGTGCTGGAAGCAGTTGCGACTGGATGTGCTCGTGTCGTAGAAAAAATTAAATAAATGTATATCTAGGTATATATATATACATAATATTTTAAAAGTGATGCGAGAGAGAGGGGGGAAGGGTTTTTGGTGGCGGGAAAGAGAGAGAGAGGGGGGTGTACTAAGGGGGTGAACTTGACTCGATGCCTGCGAGTGACTGAGAGTGCTGTGGTTCATAAAGCAACTCTTTATAGATGACTCCCTATTACGAGCTAAAAGTACAAGCTATTAACTAGTCACATACCTTCAACCATTTTTCTTACCATAATAGAATGAAATGAAAATCTCTTGTCAAATGTTTGTAGTTTTACTAATCTGCATCTTAATAATTAATCTATATTATTTAAGATAGTTATTCATTTTTTAAATTCAACAGTCGGAAAGTGAAAGTGTAAATTAATTTTATCACTCAATACGACTGGTGTAATGTAGTAAATGTGGCACCACTCTTGTGGTGGTAATTTTACAACGACCAGTAATGGTAAAATGTATAAAATACATAAAAAACATTTTTAAATCGAGTTTAAAACATATTTACGGTTTTTTTTTTCAATATCAAATTAATAATTCCGATGATTCAACTGCTAAAAACACATTATTTTTAGGATTTTCAGGCCACTAGAACGCGCATAAGTGGCAATATGAATGAATATATCAGCTAACTTCACAGATCCTGTGAACGGTCGTTTTTAAAACAGCACCACCTGCTAGGGCGAAACAGCCATTTTGAATTTTTTTTCCCAAAGGTGCCGTAGAATTGGCGGCACTTTATTCGAACTCAGCAGTACTGCAACGTTTCCATTCTCTCGTGTTAGCGGCCGACCAACCGAAATTACCGCTGGCATGAGAGAGGAGTGTACCTACGTTGAGCAATCAGCTAGAGCAGTTAAAATATAAATCACAAATATATTTTGAAATTCAATTGAGAAATATACACACGAAGTATGTAGAGCGTTTATCACTTGTACTTGCGCTCCCAAAACTAAAGAATGGGGAGTACAAAATACGTAAAGTTCAATGTGGTAATAGTTCAATTTACGGGAGGCTACTCTGAAAAAACGAAAGAAGCAAAAGAACAAATTCTAAACTAACTTTTAAATACCCTTAAAGCAGGTACATACCCATAGTAACAATTTTTTCACTTAAAATAGATTTTAAGTTTGAAAAATACATTCAAATTTACTTCCATAGAATTACATCCATACAGTGACTATAATACATGCATTAAAATACTTTAATGACTTTCTCAATGCCGTAAAAGGTATAAAGCTGTTTCCTAAATCATAAATATTCATAATTGTTACAATAAATTAATCCAAAGAACCTTTCAGAGCCTTGAAAGATTATTATTATTATTATTATTATTATTATTATTATTATTATTATTATTATTATTATAATTATAATTATTATTATTCGGACAGGGCAAACAAATGCTCCATAGCACTGCGGTAAAACCTATTATACTATGCCCATTACATTACACATCGCCTAGTAGAAAGCTTTTCGCCATAAATGCGTATATCGCTCTATAAGGGATGTCGTCAAAATCCTCTGGGCTTAAAAAGTAGTCCCCAAGATATTTTTCTCTAAGTATAGCAAGCGCATCACATAAGCATAATATGTGATGCGCTGTTTCCTCAGTGTATCCGCGTCTACGACAGGGAGGATCGACCTCAAATCCTATCGTGTGTAGGTGTTTATTCAGGTGACAGTGGCCAGTTAATACATCCACCACGATCTTCACCTGCCTCCTTTCCATATTCAATAAGTGCTTTGACCTTTTTGAATATGACGTACTGATGTACCTCTTCGAATGCACTAATTCTTTGGCTTCATCCCACCGTCTCGCATGTAACCATTGAGCCCACTCCTCGACTGATCCTTTAGCTACAGCTTGTGATATGCCACAGTAGGGTTCTGGTCCAATAAGGGGCATTGAAGCTGCCTTTTTTGACAATGCATCCGCCTTTTCATTTCCCAAGATATCCATGACCAGGCACCCAAATTAGTTGTACCTAATTGACCGCTGATACCTGACGAAGGACCTGGATACAACTCCATACCAATTTTGACGTAACCACCTGAGAGTCAAGGGCCTTAAGTGCGGATTGACTATCAGAACAAATATAAATGTGTTGGCACTTATATGACGTAAACAAATATCTTCAAGACACGTCTTTATAGCCACCACCTCGGCTTGGAATACAGTGGGGAATCTACCAAGTGCTGTTGAAATTTCAGCCGTACATCAGATGAGCCCTCCCAGTTTAAATAACGCTTTTCGCTTGTGTTCATCATGCCATATTTCCCTATCTGGGAAAATCACCTTAAAGGGCTTCATGAACGAAAGTTTCCTTTTCAGAACGTCCGTTTCCATTCCTAGGACGTCACTTTCACAAAGGTTGTTCCTTTTGATTCTGTCCAAATAGGCCCCCTCAACCGCACCACCGAGTCCTTTTACCATTAGTCTATGTGCCTCCATAGATGCTTGTTTCTTTATTAGAATATCCAACGGAGGTAGTCCCAATAGTATCTCCATTGATGCAGTCGGTGTGGTCCTTTTACAGCCCGTCAGGTTTGTCCTTGATACCCATATGATCGGAGCATAAGTAATTATTGGCCTGATTATCATAGTATATAACCAGTGTACAACCTTAGGTTTTAGTCCCCAAGTCTTACCTACCGCACCTCTACAGGCCCAGAAGGCCATTCTGTCCTTTTTAACAACATCATCAACGTGTAATTTCCACGTTAGCTTGGGGTCATATATAACTCCCAGATATTTAGCTGATGCTGAGAATTCAACTAGCCTGCCCTAGAACTCTGGTTTCCTGAGATCTTGGAGCTTCCTCTTCCTCGTGAATACCATTAGTTCTGTTTTTTCCGGGTTAACAGATAGGCCTCGCTCGTTACACCACCGCTCGACAGTTCCGAGCGCTTCCTGCATAAGGTCTATTAGAGTGTCCTCATGCGTTCCTTCGACAAGGATTACTAGATCGTCTACACATCCTTGTGTATAATATCCTTTTCTGTTGAGTTTACTGATCAGATCAGCTATTACAAGCGCCCACTGAGTGGAAGATAATACTCCCCCTTGCGGACATCCTCTTATAACCCTCACCTTCACTTCTTTACCATGTAATGAAGCATATATAATCCTGCTTCTCAACATGGATCTCATCCACCTATTTATTGTGGTGTTGACTCCATGTTTGTTTGCAGCCTCGTAGATATGATCTATAGGGGTATTGCTAAAAGCGCCCTCTATATCCAAACATGCAGCCACTGCTATTTCACTCGTCCGTAATGTCCTATCAACTCGACTTGTAAATGCATGTAGTGCATCAATCGTAGATTTGCCTTTTTGTGAGGCAAATTGATTCCTATAAAGTGGTTTCGTCGATATGACATCCTCCTTCAAATACAAATCCACCAGTTTTTCCAGTGATTTCAACATAAATGGTTTAAGGTGTCTACCCACTTTAGAATTTTCAAAAAATCGATTTTTTTATTGCATTTTTTGGAAGTATATATATCTGAAAATATCATACTAAAATTTTATAAAGATCGGAGCAGTCTAAATGTACTTATAGGCGCTGTTTACGTAGCTACCCGAGCGCGCTAATCCGCACCGGTCGGAGCTACTGCCTACTGCTGGTATTGTTTCTGATTGACTGTGATTTTTTTACTTTTTTTACTTTGCATGAAAAAGAGCATTATGAAGAAACTGAAGGCATAATGTACGGTTCAGGTATCGCTGATTAAGGCCAGGTAAGATTCTTTTACGATTTTTCGTTGAAAAAAAATTTAAACGCGTTTTTCTCGAAACAATGTTTTTGGACGGCTTGTTGATAAAATCTCTGAAACTACTTAACCGATCCTTACCAAAATTTTACCACATATTCTTTATGAGTATAACTATAGCGCATATCATACGATTTTTGAAATTTTGATTTGAACTATTTTTTTTCGCAAGAAAAGGTGAAAAAATACGTGTTTTTTCCTTACTTTTCGAAAAATATCCGCCATTTTGTTAATTTTGGAAAAATCAAAAATCATAAGATATGCTCTATAGCCATTTATCTGCTGAATCTAAAACCGTTTCATTTTTTTTGTTTCAGACCAACCATCCCAGAGTAAACATCAACAGCGTACACCCTCCTTTTTTCTTTGATCTTCTTTCAACCATCATTTTTATTTACCAATATTCACTAAAATGAATTAATAAAAAATTTTTCATGTATTTCTAAAATGCATTTTTTGTATGTAACATCTTATGTACCAATATCTTTAATTTAAAATAATGAAAAAAATTCTTGAAAATAGCCTTATTTTTTCACGTCTAAAGTGGGTAGACCCCTTAAGGCTGATTGGTCTAAAGGATTTAGCTTTCGGGGGTATATCCTATCGCTATACATGCTCTAAATATGCTACACAATAGCCCTACCAAAAACTCTAAACCTTCTTGAATCAATGCAGGAATGATTTTATCGTCCCCTGCTGCTTTAAAGGAGTCAAATTGTTTAACCACCCATTCAATTTTTGAGTACATAACTAATCGACAAAAAACCCTCCAGTAGTCACCCCTGGTCGTTTCACCAGAATCGCCTGAGGAGTATAACTCGTAGGTTTCCTCCCCCGGCGTTTGATCTAGTATCGATCCCGGAAAATGAACCTCCATTAGGTGCCTTAGTATCGAGGCGGCTGTCTCGGTCATGTCACCCGATGTCAAAACAAGTGCCCTCAGCTGACATGACGAGTTGCCTCTTAAGGTTCTCTGAAGCCGTGCAGTGTCGGACATACTCTCTATACCCTGACAATACCCCCTCCATGAGTTCCTTTTAGCAGTCCGTATCTCAACATTATATCTTGTAATAGATTCCGTATACAAGTTCCATTTCTTAGTCTTTTTAGTCTATTAAAGAGTCTTCTAGTCTCCTTCTTAAGGGCTTCTAGCCTAACATTTCATCAGGGAGCATCCCTGTCCACTTTTTTAACACGAATGGGACAATTTTCTTCATAGGCTTTGAGCATAGTCCCATGAACAACGTCCACTGTAAATTCTATTTGTTCAACGGATTTGATCCTCTTCGGCACAGTCTCGAGAGGTCCCCTGATGTTATCTCTATAACCATTCCAGTTCGTTACTCCCAGATTCCTATACCTCCGAGGATCATGCCCGTCTGATTTCAAAGAGTAACAAATATGTCTGTGATCAGACATAGAGGTATCATGCGATACATGCCAACCCCCAATATCTTCACACAAACGCATCGAACAAATAGTTAAATCAATTACCTCCTGACATCTTGTGGTCACAAAGGTAGGAATACAGCCCCGATTTATTATAGTTAAATCAGTTGTTAATAGGTAATCCAATAAAGACTCACCTCTCTTGTTGGTGTCCTTACTTCCCCATAGATCATGATGTGCATCGTCTCCATTCCTCAGATGGTGGTTGGTCTGGGGCATCGAATGGTAGGTACGCTGAGCAAATCACCAAAGGTTGTCTTGTTCCTCTAACTTGGTGTTCAATTTTTCTTGCTACCAGATCTCTGCTACAGAACTTCGGTAATATTCAATATCACCTCTGACGTATATTGCCGCCCTAGGTGTTTTTCCGGTCTTCGAATAGATGATAAATCCGTTTTTACGACTGATGCCATTAACTTCTTCCTTGTATACCCAAGGTTCTTGTATAAGAGCAATAGCTATCTTCTCTATGATCAGCCGCCTGCTAAAAATAGCAGATGGTGACTTCGCGTGATGGAGGTTGATTTGAATAAAATCCAAACCCGAAGAGCAATATCTTTTATCGCTCATCTTCGATGTTGATTTCTCCCCTTTCTTCCGAGGGCATTTCCATTGGTATGTCCTCCGGTTTCTCCTTACCTAGGATTCTGAGATTGATTCTCTTCAACCCATAGTAAGGCCTACATTCAAGACCTTTGATGGCCTCGGTGACTGCCTCTTCCACTAGAAACGCCAGCTGTGTGACGTTTGTCTCCGTCTTCGTGCCGATTGTCCTCCATTCTTCCGCCTTTAGCGTTGGGTTTTGTACTGCCAAGCGCTTCAAAGCGGCCTCCGGTTCCACTGAAGTCCTGGAAATCCAGACTAACTCTTTGACCTGTTTGGGAAGGTCATTGTAATCGATGACTTTTATCTTCGCTCCCTCCCATGGGTGAAGATCATTAGCGGCTTCTATGAGCCATGTCCTCGAAACTTCATCCGCACACATCACGGTGAATGCGTTATTTTTAGAACGACAATCCTCAAATCTACGGATTACATAACCTGGTTGAACCCCATCGATTTTCTGTTCAATCACCGCTTCGATACACTGGTCGTAATCGCGTTTTTCGCTGGGAAATCCTTCGAGAACGATAGCCATTTTCAGATGACTTTGAAGAGCGTCTTTGTAGGAGGTGGTTTGGTCCTTAGCCCGCATCTTCTTTTTCTCTCTGATTTCATTCGGTGTGCTGCCATTCGAATGAACTCTTTTTGATGAACCCATCTGAGAGGCACGCCGCTCTCGGACCCCTGTGCTAGGAGGCGTAGATGTCTTTTCCTCGCTGTACCGAAGTATTTCACTTTCTTCCAAGGTTTCTTTGTTCGGTTTGGACAACTGGCATTAGCATCGCTTGCAAGTTCATTTAAGTCGTTGCTTCCCGCCTCGTCGGAAGATCCGCTCCGAATAACTCCCCTGTAAGTTCCACCCGAAGTATGCGATTGTGCTCCTTCCATAGTATCCATCCTCTCATGTGAGGATATCACGCTTGAGGGTGTCATTGAAGACTCCCCTTTTTTGTTTTTGTCTTTATTTTTGTTCAAATCCATTTGAAGCCCACGAGAAGCTAGGGAATTAAAGGCCCGCCACTACATTGCCCCGCTTGCAGTGGTAAGGCATTATTACACTGGGAGGTCGCCCGGTATCCCAGGACACCGTTCACGATACCATATCCCAGAATCATTCATCCCTCGGCACGGTAGTTAACACCTTAGATTGGGGGCTATTTGGGACTCGACTATCGCTGCTTAGTTAAACTACCACAGGTGTTATTCACCAGGTCGTTACTACGCGCGGGAGTTCTAGGCCTCCTCACCGCGGTCAGGTCCGAACATAAATTCTACTTGGGTAGGGAAATTTAATTCCCAGCCGTAAGCAGATGATATTTTCACGCGGTTAGGTTAATTGTTACAATTAACTCAAAAACGCATAAAAATTACTGAAAGGGTGAACATCTTACATTTTTATTTTTTGATTAATCTGAGTTCTTTAGGTATATTAAGATTAAATCAAATAAATTAGATATAAACTTAAATCTGATTTATTACGTTTTTTTCTTTTTCTGTTCTTATACTTTCTTTTAACTTTAATTTAAAGAAATTTGACAAGAAAGGTTTTGATTGTCAGAATTTCTACACTTATTCCAAATGGTCTCCGCGAACGCTAACGAGTTGGAAGAAGAGTGCAAGTGGGACCGGAAGCAGAAAATGGGAAGAGGAGTTTACGAAGAGTCTTCTGGTAGTGTCTACAACCACCCTAATTGACACTTGGATTAAAGATCGTCTAAGTTCACCTCCTAGAAATTACTTTAGAAATAATAATGTTGAAGCTCATCTGATTACAGAAAACTTATATAGACTTTTTAGCCGTAAAATATTTAATTGCACGAAAAAATCATTAATATAAAATCCAAAAATATAGAACCAAATAATTAATTACAGTTTAGTCTTGCTAATTCTATTTCTCACTGTTCGTACTCTTCAATAATCGTACTCTCCTCACCACGCGTCTATTTCCATTTATCTTATTATTAGAGGCGCGAAGACATCCGAAGTTGCCCGATGACTTGATGTCATACACTTCTAGAGATCCTCAAGACACAATTGAGACAACTTTCCCCCTCCACTGAGCTTTTATATAACCGTAATCGGAAGTTACCGCACAAGCACCTAAAATTTGAAGTGTAGACATATTTTATTAAGAGGGTATTCTAGTCTAGCATTTTGAAAAAATCAATTTTTTTTCATATTTTCAAATATTAGGCTTCCAAGAATATATCCTCCGAAGGATTTTTATAATTTCGATTATTGACAGAGTTATAGCCATTTTAGTGACATAGCGAGTGAGCCGGTCCTGCCGCGAATGAGTTTGCACCCAGAAAAAAGTTCTTATTAAATTAAAGAAAACATTTGTTTGACTTGTCGCATGCCACCGTGTCAACACTTTGTAATCTTCTTATGTATTCTCATTTTGACAGCGCGTCCCTCATTGGTAGCGGGTTACTTGTTTTTGTAATACCCATTTCTTAAAAATAAAGATACGATCCTGGGTCCGACTTGCGCGCGCTGTTCGGCATACAGGGGTGCGCGCGTCATTCATGATGGCCGCCATCCCCACCAAACTAGAGTCGACGAGCGTCCAAGAGACGCTACTCTCACTCTCAGTCTAACGTCCGACACCCAACGGAAAAGAACCACAGAGCTCTTACGCTCGATCGCCGAGTAACCACCAACCGCCATCTTAGAACGTCGCTTTGTTCGAAGCATCGATCAGACGCGCGCGTTAACTACCCCGAACTTCGCTGCATTTCGGAACCAGGGATCATAATCGTGACGTGTAGTGATGTTGTTGATTATTTAAAATCCGTAATTATTCATTTATCAGTGTTTAACGATATAAGTGCTTGAGTGAGAAGCGGGAGTTCAGTGCGTGGTCCGTTTCTTGGCGTTGTTCGAGTCCGACAGTGTTCTCACGAGACACCATTGAGAGTCTCTTGGGTAGTCGTCCTTCTAGGACCGCCCTAAGACCTCAGTGGCTTGTTTCTGAAGGATCCACAAAAGACCGGCAACCCGTCCTATGGCCCGTCGGACCCCTCTCTCCTGAACCGCTAGATCGTACCCCTCTCACACCTAAGAGAGGCGAGTTTATTCATGAAATCAGCTCCACCCCGGAAAAAGTGTCGCCTTAATCCTAGGAGGAGATTAATTCAACGCCGCCGAGCCGAGTTATCCTTAAATGAACAGTGCCCCGAGAACACAGTGAGTACATCCAGTGAAGTGAACACAGCGATTCCCAACTCGAAAGAAGACAGTGCTGAAACCGAATTGGGATATTGTTCGCGTCCTGTGAACACTTCCTCGCGACCAACGCATTCCTGTGTGAACGTGCCCGCGATCGTCTGTTGTGACCCACGTTGTCTCGGTTCTATGTTTCAGGGACCGGCTTCGTCGGTGTCCCACAGTGTTTACCGACCAAATCCCAACTCTCACGCCACGGTGAATATCCCGATACAACCTGCCAGGATTGTTTCGCCTACATCTCTACCCCTGTGTCAAAATCGGTACTGTATCGGAAAGACTTTGATCGGACGTCCGTTCCCGTTACCTACAGAGTGCGTATTTTGTTTGTCGGTAACGGCTTGTGCGCGATGTGGTATTCCCCATGATGACCAGACGTAGAAACCGTCCGAATCCTCATCGACGACGGAACGCTCAATTAAAGGCACTGACCCAACAGGATGCAACAATTAATTTGGAGAAGGAATGTGAGATCCATGAACAATTTGTGGATGTGAACCATAACCAGTGCGTGACCCCACCCCCTAGCGGCGATCTACCGCAATCGTTCGATCAAGGCAGGATAGCTTCTCCTCATATCAACCTATCATCGTCGTCCCTCTCAAACGACGAGGAAATCGACTCCTTCGAGGCCATCAGGGATTATATCTGCCGCACTGTACTGAAACCAACACCCACGCACAGCGAGATACCTGTCGTCGTCAGGGCCAGCGACGAGAACAGCGATCCACAGCTTCAAGTACTTGAATCCTTGTCTCAACGGTCGGAATCCCCTGTCAGTTTAACACTGAGCATCAGCGCTTCTTCGCTCGACTCCACCCCCGAGAAACGGAAACCCACAGTACGTGAAATAGTGCCCTTGTTACGCAGCGTGGTCGTGGTCCCACATCCACCATCACCACTTCCTGACCATCGTCCTCCACACTTCAAGTTCAAAAGGGTTAGGTCCACCCACACCTCTTCGGAAGAAGAGGACCTGAAACCCAAGATCTTGTCTGCCGTTTTTCGTCGCAGTAACCCAAAGAGGACTCGACGAGATTAGCTACACCAAACTGTCTCGAAGCCAGGACAGTTACCTCTTCTTTTCCTCGTTACTCGCTACTGTGCTCCACTAGTGTAGCTGGACCAAGCGGACGAGGGAAAGAGTTTCAAATTGTTGGAAAGTACTACACACGCATTCAACTCTTCGACAGACTATGTTGTTTTGATTCAACACACAAATATTTTTATGTTAAAAGAAAATTTCTTTGATTTTAATAAATGACGTCATGTAGTCTCTTTCACTTAAAGAAACTATTTGTTTAAATGATTTGTTTGATTCAAAAAAGTTATTAGTTTAAATGAAAGAAATAATTTCTTTAAAGTCTGTAATTTGAAACAAACAAATTATTTCCTTGAATCAAAGAAAGATTTTCTTATAATCCACATTATTAATGCGCCACGCGATTGCGCAGAAGAAGGTTCAATATACCGTGGAAAAAATGTGTTACCATCATCTGAGAGCGTAGAGTAATGGTTAGCTAGCTGGACTCGTGTCCCGTAGGTCCCACGTTCGATTCCCCCCGCGTTGCGTGCGAAATTTTATTTGTTATATAAGCGTTAAAATTTACAAATATTGATTATTTATAAGTATATCCATAAAATATGAACGAATAATTCATGTTCTTAATTAAGAATCTTTTCTTATAAGATTTATTTTTATGTTTTATAAGGGTCCAATCAAAAATTATATTTCTTTAATTTAAAGAAATATTTCTTTAAATCAAACAAATGTTTCTTTGACCGTATATCAATACTAGAATTTCTTTGATTCAAAGAAAGTTTCTTTGCTTTATAGAAACTTTTTTCTGGTTGTGTTTGCAGTTGTTTCATACATTGTTTCATACATTGTTTGATACATTATATGCTCATACATTGTATGGGCTTGTTTGCAGTTGCTCCATACATTGTTTTCAATGTATGAAGCAGGAATCGCCGATTAACGAAATGTGAGTGAAAATTGCCTGCAACTTTGCTCAAATCTTTAAACACGTTTTTCTCGAAACTACTTTTTCCAACACGTTTGACATGATTTCTCAAGTTCTAATGAACCGATGAACTTGAAATTTGGCGTGGTTCTTCTTTATTCTTTAAGAAATTATTAATTTTGAAAAAGGGCACAAAATCACGTTTTTTTCAAACAGTCGCCATTTTGTGAAAATTTTTTTTCTTTTTCCCTAGTTTAGACGATAGCGACATTCTTATTGATTAAGAATCTTTTTTTTCCAACCACCAGAAGGGTTGGAATCGTGTCAATACGGACGCACCCTTTTTTCCATCCCCGCCACTTCATCAGCCCGTAACTTGTTCAATTTTTGAATTTTTTTTTTCTCAATTTTTTTCCGTATTGTTGGAATATTAATAAATATCCAGTAAAAAAGTGTATGGTAAAAATATTTTTAGTATTTTTTTAACGAATTTCAAAAAACACCCTCTAGACTAGAATACCCCCTTAAGGGGGTCGTCTCATGTGATGGGTCAAAAAAATCGATTTTTTTGCACAAATTGCTTCCTGAACACATCTAGAATGTGTGTGTGAAAGAATTTTTGGCAATTTGGATTCGTTACGAAGTGGAAAAGATTTTTATTTCATTTATATACCCAAACTTTCAAACACGTTTTTCTCAAAACGTCATTTTTTACATCGGTCAACACGATATCTCAAAAACTAATGGACCGATTGGGCTCAAATGAACCAGAATTATTGTGATATCTATATTTATTTTTTTTTTTTATTAAAAAAATAAACGAATAAAATATGATGAAAATCATGTTTTTATGTTTGACAGCCTCAGAAAAAGAAATATTCAAAATTTTGACACAATTCTGGTTCACACGATAGCCACAGATCTACGAATTAAAAAGGTCGGTGATTTTTTAATTTCAGATTAATAGAACAGCTGGAATCGTATTGAGCAGCCACCAACTTTTTTTTGACACGGATGTCAATCCAGATGTCTACAGTCGATTTGACTGTACATTTAACGTAAATATACCCCAAAAACCCAGACAATTTGGCCTGTATTATTCTTCACAAAAAATGCATAAAAAAGTGTTAAAAAAACGCTTGTCACATGAGACGACCCCTTAAGACAAATTTTATAAAAAAACTTCGTGATTTTGTATAATACTGACATTGAATTTGAATATATGTATTATATTTTATTATCAGTTGTCATTTTTGTGTGTTTACTATTTTGCGATATATAGTATAATAAATATATAATAAATATTTTTCACAGAAACTGGATTATTTACCTTCGTTTGTAAGAAACAGTGGCAGGGACGTGGTTTCAGAAAAAATATTTATTATTGGGAGTGTAAAGTTTGCGAAACTAAATTTGCTCTTGTTGTAATAAATACTTGCCTTCAATTTTAAATCTTTCTCCTAATTTCACTTAGAACTTCATAAGGTTTATTAAAGTATAAAAATATCTATACTTTAGTGAATTTAATTAAACCTGATCAAATTTTCAGAAATATCTAAGCAAGCATTCTGATTAAAATACTAGCAGATAATATGTCTCAAAATTTAATTAGCAAATGAAACTTTGAGAGCAGCAGCTAGAGTTAAAGAGGGTTGGAAACGGTTTAATCAAATGCGAGAAATGCACGCGGCGAAACTTTTGTGAGAGAAGAGGATTTGCAAAAAAAAATGAAAGACTCTTGAATTCGATTAAACTAGAGAGCAAGAAGCTTGCTGGGCTATCTAATTACCTCTTTTGCGACAGTAACTTAGAGCCCTATCAATTATGACCTTATTCTTCAAGTCGAATGTTCCCACATAGCTGTCATTAAATCCGCTTCAATCCTCTATGCGATTACTTCGATAATTCTTAGGTATTAAGGTCGCCGCTCCAAATGTTTGAAACGTCCGCGCTCACCTTATCGATCCTTCTTTATCATATAACGAATGAATTCAACTGCATCGACTTTAATACTATCCGAGATTTTTACGCAATTCTCTCTGATTTTAGTTCATGTTAAATGAAGCGAGTCAAGACACAGAATACTCAATTAACAAATTGTTGGTTTCTACTCAGATTTTATGCCTCATGTAGCAAAAAATTAATTAATTTCCATATATAATCAAGAAAGTGAGTAATTTTTGGCCTTGGGCTGTTGAAACGAGAAAAGTGAAAAGATACATTTCTTTAAAAGACACAATGTGTACCTACTTTTCATGATTTAGTGAGTAAAATTATGTTATTATACATTAGAGGTATTAGTCTGCAAATTCATAATTGCTATTCACCATTAAAAAAGATGAAACAATTCATACGTTGGAAAATTTGTTGAGATTGTTGAACCCAAACCTACGAAATTTCGCTTTTTACTGGACAAGGAAGAACAAGTGAAGGAAAGTTTTCTCTGGTGAACACTGAGAACAGAAATTCTTTTTGGTTGGACTTCCTAATTAGGAATGAGACCTAGTTTCATGGTAAGGATAGAATGAGAAAGAGAGTCAAGGGATTCGAGTATTTCGAAGAGATCCTCTCGAAATAAACGTGGCGGAAGTACGAAAGTACTGGACGTAGAGGAAGAATCTCCGACGAGGGCGAATTAAAGGACAGGCTCGATAAGCCTTGGAGTGTGAATGGAATTTTCAATCCCAATGCTCAACTTCCCATGGGAAAACTGGCGACGAATTTATTGTTACTGTTGAAATACAAGCAGATTTAACTAAAAGGAATATAATTTCCCTTGCGTTTTAAAAAATATACTTTTTTGTGCTTTCCGTTTAATAAAATTCGGTTGTAGAGCTATAGTAATAGAGTGGATGTTAATCGATTGCGACGCTGAAATCGGCAGCCGAGAGGCCATAATCTTTCTCAAAATTCGCTAACGTCATCGACCATTAAACATTAAACTCAGTGTGTTCTTTTTAGATATCGAATCCCGAGCTACATTGGCCAAACGCCAGAGTATGATTTATTTAGAAAAATTATAAAAAATGTAGAGCTTTTTTCATTATCTCTGGTAGTTGACAAACAATATTTAAATATTCGTAAAAGTTAGATTTGATTTTAACTCACGTGGTGTTACTAAAATAGCCTCTCAATTGGTCTCTGTCTTACGAATGTACAATCTTACAATTGTACAAAATTGCATTTGGCCAATAAATGCTATAGTTTGTGCTACTCATTTCAGACTGAATAAAAGTGATGACAAGAGTGAAAGACGGTCTTGCGTGAGTGAAAATTATTGTCTGACTTGTCCGATTGGCGGTGTGATATGCAACCTACAATTCATTCGAAGGAAATTTAAAAATGTAGATAAAATACAAAAACCGTGCTAAGTGCAAAACAGTTTGGGAATAAATTGTTTATTTATAAAATTGAAGTTAATAGATTGTCATATTAGAATAAATTAATAAATTGATGACAGTTGAGGATTTGGCAAGTATGGTAAGTTAATTGAGACGTGTAAATAATAGGAAATAGATAAAAATATATGAAATTATAATTATATAATTGTTATTACATATTAATAATTTCCTAATATGTAAAGCTTGACTGCGAAAAAAATTGTTGAGTAGAATTCTGTTTATCACTTTTAAATTGCGAAAAAGTCACATTTTGTAATGCTCCTAGTTTTTGAGGGCTTATATATGTTTTGTGTTATATTTTTGAAGAGTGAATTATTAATTGTTATCAATTATTATCAAAATTAAAATTTTTCAGCTACCTCTGTTGTCCAAAACCCAACGGGATAAATGGACAATTTATGGATTTCTAAGGAAGGGTGATTTTCCTAATATATTAGCTACTAACTAGCTTTTATATTCCCACATTACAAAAAACGTTACCAGCTCTTAATCTATAGGTGGAGTCCATGTAAAATAATTACAAGAACTTTCGTGATTGAATGGGATTTGCATTTAACTCAATGTCACCTTTGGTAGTGAAGAAAAACTACAATAAATATTTTTGGAAAATTTCAATGTCGGAATATTGTGAGAGACAAAGTGAATTACAAATCTAATTAGGATCCTTGATTCAATAGTCTAGATTGTAATTACAAGAGCCGATATTCTGTACGTTCGATTATCAAGTGACGTGCATATAAATGGGCTATTCGATACAGCATGATGATTTAGTCGAACATGCCAATTTACTAACATCAATATTTCATTTGCATTGCGATCATGTAAAAAAAAGTATCAGTAAAATTAAATTTTAGTAATTCATATACATATGTATTG
Organism: Synergus umbraculus; assembly: GCA_900474325.1. Lineage (NCBI taxonomy): Eukaryota > Metazoa > Arthropoda > Insecta > Hymenoptera > Cynipidae > Synergus > Synergus umbraculus. The sequence goes on along the minus strand of UCOK01019593.1, from coordinate 6,503 downwards.
AATATTCAAAAAAAAAATTATAATAAAAAAACTCGAATATTGTAACTAAAAAGTAAAAAAAAATAATTTATTAATTATTATTAACATATCGATAACACAGGCTGACAAAATTGGACAAAATTCCTGAATAAGAAGCGAGACCTTACGTGCCCGCAGGATTTTGTTGCGCTTAATCCGAATCCGACCTCAGAATTTACCCTATAAATCAGGTTACCCTATAAATCCAAGAATATTCTTCGGAAAGTCCATGTAATAGCTATTTACTTGACAAGTGTGGAAAGTAGGCTATTCTCGATGAGTGTGAAGTTGGCGTCACAAGCCGAAGGCGAGTGATGCCATCACACGAATCAGGGATTGTACAATCAATTTCAAGTACATGACAAGTAGAATATTTTTCAAAGCAAATCTAAGGCAAGTTTGATTTTCGGAATATGCTCCGATATTTAACAGGTCAGTCGTAGCAACTACCTGTTACCGGTCAAAAAGTGCTGGAAAAGGAACAGGGTTGCAAACGAAATATGCCTTACATTGTTCCTTTGGCTACTTTACAACTTCTAGAGGTGTTAAGTAGCATACTTTACAAACTCTAGAAACGTAAAGTGAGAAGCTGAGAAATCGGCAACTTTCCAGAGTCTACGGAGGCACGGAAAATCGAACTTTCCGGAGACGTGCTGTGAAAAATGGTTAACCTGTCTGGGGTTTAGTATTTGCAGGTTACGTGCTACTATGTTAAATGGCTGTGTTACAGTAATAGAGGTTGATATCGATAGTAAATCAGCCTAAAGTTGTTGATTTTACAGTTTTAGGTTAAGAAATCTCAGAATCCTAAAGTGATAGTATAGAGAGTTTTGACTCTCTCACTCAGTGTGCGCACGCAGCAGGTCTTCCGTTACCGGGATGAGAAATCATGACGGGAAAGGAGAAATAAGAAAGAGTAACTTTAAGATTGCAAACCGCCTGCAGGCGACAAAAATTCCGTGCAGAAATAATGACCAGGATATTGACGTTTAATTCCAGTGAGACGTGACTATCGCACTAACTATGAGCTAACTATATCGTGATCATGACCTACCTAGTTGAAGACTGTAGGGAATAGCCAAGTACGGAATGGCTAGTTTTCAACCATCGGAAAACTCTCTCCTCTCCATCTGTCTAAGACAGCATCCGTTCACGTCACCTTACTGGTGAGTTCAGTGGCGGGCCCGGGACGAAACATAGAAGGAAAACCCTAAGATGGCTGAATTCCATCATTGAATAGGAAAACACCTCTTTCCTATAGTGTTCACCCACGACGCTGCTTCGCTACTTCTCTGTTCCTCACACACCAGTTTAGGTTCCCCAATCAACGAGCCGAACTGTTCGACGACAACCAATCCCAGGCGCACGCACTGCATCACCGGCTTTCACTCGGAGCCTCACTAAGACTCACTCGATAATAGTTGCTCCTCTTAACGTGGATCGACCTTCATCGTCATCCGGGGTCCTGGGTACGCAACAGCGTGCTCTTTCCTTCTAATACTTTCGATGGTCGATTCGAATGATGCTGTAAACGTCGATGCTCATTTGTGAGCACAACCGTGTTTTACCAATGTCTCCGAACAATAGTACCTATCATCGGGATGTTCCCAAGTTTCGTTCCATGGTTTCCACTGAACTCCTTCAACGACCAACCATGTCACTTGGGGGGAAGTACTGTACACGGAGGAAATGCTACGCTAATCATTTCTCTAGGATACACTAATCAATCGTATGTTCGAAAATAGTATATTTCGATACGAGAAGCCAAACGGCCGCCTTCACACAAGCAGTGACCAAAACGCCCGTGGGGCCTCGACTATCGAATACTATTTTTCTTTATAAAATACTATGCAAAACCCGATATACATTATACATTTATCTATATAAAACAAATAATCAATTGGCTCGAGGAAGAAGGATCCGTCATGGAGTCTTTTTTTTTAATACGGAGTTACAGTGGTACACGAAGCCTGACTGAGACCACCCGAGTGTCCTCGGAGGTTGTACCTGAGACGCTTTCCAATGAATTTGGGACTGATTTTCAGGAAGGGAGCCGAAGACCCGGTGACCCGTCAAGGGACCCGGCGATTTCCTTTACGCAACTCTTTTTTTTTATAATTTCTCCTAACGCGGGATCCTCGTCTGAAATTAATGGAGGCAATCTTCCCACGCAAGAGGAATAGGCCGAACCGAGGCCTTGCATCCTCGCCGAGAGAGTCACAAACCAAGTGAATACCCCTGTGTTTCGAACATAATACCACACCGATTTCAAACACGTGGGCTTCGCATCTCGGTGAAATTCCGTCCTCGTCGAATGATTTCTATAATCCATTTGGTACTATAACCTGCAACAATCCCTTGTGTTTCGGAGAAATATATACTGTTTTTTTATACCGTGTACCGTTTGTTCGACCGTAAAGAATAACACATTGTGTTTTACGTTTCACCTATAACACGTGCCAAAAATCGCCCTAATTTCCGCAAGCGCCTAAAAGCTAGACAGCGAGCGGAATTGGATGCTCAGGAAAACTTTTCTGCTTTTCGCTAATGTGTACCCCATAGTGACACTGACTTTTACAGGGCGAATTTTCCCCGGTTCCCAGGGAACCCTTCAAAAGCTCTAGTCCTCTTTCTCTCTCCTCATTGTCTTTAGACGAAGAGATAAGTACTTTCGACAATTTGCAGGATTATTTGTGCGCAAAAATTTTGCGAAGACGATGTCCCTTAAGTGAAGTGCGGCCCAAAGGTACAAAGGAAGAGGAGAATCCTAGCCTCAGTGCACCTACGACCTCTCACTCTTCTGAGGAGGTGAAACCCTGCGTGCGTGAGAACAATCGTTCCTCTGTAGCATCGTTGTTGTGCCTCAGGACACCCAGCACGATGAGGCCGAACGCCTTCACGCCATGCTCGCTTCCGCGAGATTTTCATACATGCCGTGTTTCGGAATTGCGTTCCTGTGTTTGGAAGAAATACCTTGTGACGGGAAAGTTATTTCTCCCGTAAATTACTAAGTTCTTATAGTTTCCGTCAACATCAAGGCGGGAATAATTACATTACTTTATGTTATCAAATTTGAATGTGGGCTAGTATGGCAGGTCCCTAGCTGGTTATCAGCTGGAGATCTCCATCGTCTGTCTGTCTGTAGCTCGGATGTGTGTGTTATGAGTATAGCCGTATGTTTGCGCGAATGAATGACGCACGGGAGAGTTCACTCTTGTGTCGGTCCTCGAACCCCTATTAATTGAGGCATCGAGAGCAAAAGGAAAGTAAGTATTGTTGCATAGGTAGAGTGTGACATAAAAATCAGAGAAGCAAAAGAAATACACGTTTAATTTTAGTGGTAAAGCGTTACAAAACTGAGTTAGAGGAAAAGGCGGACAGAGTAAAGTTGGTGAAAAAGAGGGACATATTTCGTTCAGTGGTAAAGCGGTACAAAACTGAGTTGGAGGAAAAGCCGGACAGAGTAAAGTTGAAGGGAAAGAGGGACATATCTCCTTTCAGACAATCATTTTTAGACTCAATTGTATCATAAATAATTGATTTGATCAATTAAAAATATAAGTACTGCTTTACCACTGAAAGAGATATGTCCCTCTTTTCCGCCAACTCAGTTTTGTACCGCTTAATTTACCACCGAAGGAGATATGTACCTCATTCCCTGCAACTTTACTCTGTCCGTCTTCTCCTCCAACTCAGTTTTGTACCACTATACTACTGAACGAAATATGTCCCTCTTTTCCTCCAACTTTACTCTGTCCGCCTTTTCCTCTAACTCAGTTTTGTACCGCTTTACCACTAAAATTAAACGTGTATTTCTTTTGCTTCTCTGATTTTTATGTCACACTCTATCTATGTAACAATACTTACTTTCCTTTTGCTCTCGATGCCTCAATTATTCTCAGCTCTCCGCCTTAGTTTGCTAGCTTTGCTACTGTTATTATTCGTCAATTTAAACTAGTATATCCTTGCTAATCAGGATTCGACAGATTAGCTGACGCCCATCAAATTAATTAATTGTTCTCATTATATTCTTTATTATTTCGGAGCCCCGTCAGCCGTTGATCCAAGCCGCGTCGGGTGAAGGGTAAAGTAAAATTTCACGTTGGGCAGAAATGATTCCGACCAAATGTCAAATAAAATAATACCCGTCTCAACCCTTACCAAATGAATTCGTAATACATTAAAAATTGTATGGCTCTATCCGCCTCACTACAAGGGATAAGCAATAATTGTCTTTGCAGTTCTCTCTCAATGCGGAATTTATCAAACAAAACATAATCTCAAATGTAAAACGTCTTGGAGAAATTGTTCGGCCTTTGCTAATTGAAACCATCTCTAATCGACTGATGAGTTTGAGCACCGCTCATTAATAGATCGCCTCTAAATGAACTGTGTTTAAGAATTAATTTATTAAAGGAACAATCATGTTTCGATAATTGTTAATATCAACGCATCGTGGCCGAATTAGAAGGTTTTTGGTACGTTTAAAAAACTTTCGAAAAACGTCTTTGAAATTTATATCCAAGAAATGTTTCTAGAACGTTTTAAATATGTCTTTGTCACTTGTGATCATTGCGTTATCTAGTTCTACAATGATTACATAGTAGCCAATTATGATACATACAAAAATTGTTTAGTTACAACTGGCCTTAAATTCTCTTTGATATCGTGAACCAAGTACATGAAGGCCTCAAATTGTCTCTCTATTTAAAGGGAATGGTCTGCCTGAGGGTTTCAAAATTAGATTTTCATTACAATTTCTGAAAGCATAATATTTCTAAAGTATTCTCTCCAAGTTTCATGAAGAAATGTAGAGAGGAATGGGGCGAAAACGCCACGAGGCGAAAAAGCCATTCGGTTATCATTTGCGAACAGTGATGTTCAGCAACTTCGCAATGCACTTTTTGAAATCAGAATAATTTAGCAAAATCTAAGAAAATAGGTTATGGGGCGAAAAAGCCAACTATACTTTTTCTTCGTGTTTTTCATTCAGTTTTTAGAAAAATGATGCGTAATTCTAACAAAAAAAAAAAAAAAAAAAAAGAAATGCGCAATGAAAAGATAATTTATACAGTTATCAAATTTTTGCCAATTCTTTAAGATATAATTTTTGGGCTAATAAACGAAGCTCTATATTTTGTGACAAATATTTTTTATTTTATAGCTGAGACACAAGCGTTTTTTTTTTTTAGCAAAAAAGTGAATTTTTATTGAAAAGTCTGTGATTTTGTAAAAAAAAAAATATTTTTATATATTCTTCGTGCACTAGCCCGGAAAAGCTGTAACTTACTAAAGAGTACCATTTGATTTTATATCAGAGGATCCAGCTTTGCGCTATTAGGGCCACCGAAAAGCATCTTTTTTTTACCTCTTTGAGATTGACTATTACTCGCTTAAATTTATGACTCTATTTCTGTGAAAAAATTATTGTAATTTATTTATTGCAATATGTGTTAATCGAATGTCTAAATATTCGTGAGAACATTAATAAACCTGACTTTAACCCTTTGCGGTGCAGTGGTAACTGAGATTACCACCTTTTTTATTCACAACTTTTTTCTCTAAATACAACATTTTTTAAGAAATTATAATGATTTCTTGTTGAAATCGTATCTGAAGCATGGTAGAATTAAAAAAAAAATAATAACGAGCGTATTTCATAAAATTATAAATACTTATAAATAAACAAAATTTGAAAATCACTCTTTTTTAAAGAAAAAATTTAGTTTTGATCGACATATTAAATAAATTGGAATGAAACTTTGCACATGGGGGTTTTCAAGGTCGCTGATTACGAATCCGGAGCCAGATTTTCAACATTCAAAATGGCGGATCCAATATGGTGGACGAGTTTCTAAAAACTTTCAGAATTTTCATGAATCTTTCCACTCGGGGGTTTTCGAGGTCAATGATTACGAATCCGAAAACCGATTTTCAAAATTCAAAATGGCGGGTCTAATATGGCGAACGAGTTTTCAAAAAATTGCAGAATTGTCATGAAACTTGGCATCTGGGGGCTTTGAGGGTCGCTGATTACGAATCCGGAGCCAGATTTTTAAAATCCAAAATGGCGAATCCAACATGGTTCACGAGTTTTAAAAAAATTAAAAAATTTTCATGAGTATTTCCACTCGGGGGTTTTCCATGTCGCCGATTACGAATCCGGAGCCAGATTTTCAAAATTCAAAATGCCGGATCTAATATGGCGGACGAGTTTTCAAAAAATTGATGAATTGACATGAAACTTGGCATCTAGGGGCTTTGAGGGTCGCTGATTACGAATCCGGAGTCCAATTTTCAAAATTCAAAATGGGGGATCCCATATAGTGGACGAGTTTTCAAAAAATTGAAGAATTTTCATGAAACTTGACATTTAGGGGTTTTGGGGGGTCTCAAATAATGAATCTGCAGTCAGATTGAATCTTTCCGGTACCTAATCCCAGCTAGCTTACACTTGGCGTTACCCAGAACTAAAGATTCCAGAG
>UCOK01019592.1:0-13297 GCA_900474325.1 Synergus umbraculus | reverse complement strand
GATTATTATAGATATAAATTTCAAAAAACTAGGACTTGGCGCCATTAAAATAGGGCGGCTTACAGCGCCTCTACAGGTATTATGTGCTGGCGAAAGTTCTAATAGTAGCTATATATATTGTATATATATGCACTATGCACAAACTCGACTTGTGAGCCACCTACAAGTATGTGCATGAACTAATCCCTATGCCGCATCTAGGTACTAATATCTTTGATACTAGTAAATTACTGTAAAAAACCATGTAATTTACCTAGGGTATTTTACTTACCCAACCCTGACTGTACCTAAGGTATATTACGTGCACAACCCTGAGTAAGAGGAAGCCCAAGCCATTTCTAGGATTTACCTAGTGGATATGCATCATATGTTTTTAATGTGGCGATTTTTAAATTTTTTATCTGCAGTTTTTTTTTTACCGGAAACCTGACAAAATTGAAAAGTGCCGAGTTCGAAAAAGTAATTAGAGCAGAAGTACTACACCTTATATTATTTTGAATATATACACACATATATAAGTTAATATATAAAGTATATCCCTGATCGATTCTGGAGTGAACGTTGAACGAACAAGTTTTATCTTTTTGTCTTTCCTGCTCTACTGATTTATGAACTGAAAACTAACGTGATAATAAGAATTGGAAAGACTTTTTGTTTAATTTCGTGAGAATGACATCGGTTGGTGGTAGTTCGAGTAGTATTATAAGCAGTATCAACAGCCCGATTCCGAAATGGCAACTTGCTCTCGTAGTAGGAGCACCGGTTGCCCTGGGCCTCGGTTATGTCTACTACAAAAATAGTTCAAAACCATCTTTAAAACCCGGTCGTGGTCAATCCAAGGATGTTAAGAAAAACGGCAGCAAACCCGACACACAATTATCAATCGACGGAGATGTTTCTTCGTGTGCCTCTGAACGTCCAGGCGAGGTATATAGGCGTACACACCTTTATACGAATTTTAACTTCAGTTACATTTTTTTATTATACAACAATTAATGCATTTATTTATTCTAGACTACTCTAGAAAAAGCCCAAAGATTTAAGCAAGCAGGAAATAAATATTTTAATGATGGAAAATTCGACGAAGCTATTGCATACTATAATAAAGCAATTGAAACGTGCATTGACGAGTCTCCTTCAACTCTCTCTGTCTTCTACCAAAATCGAGCAGCAGCATATGAAAAACTGGTATGTTTTCAAAATATGTTTATTTAATGCAAAAAGTGAGGATTAGTACTGAGCGAAAACATCTAATCGTAATATTTGTGAAGTAAAATGAAAAATTCGAATTTTAAGGTTAAAAATGATATCTAATTTAATTTAAGAGCATGTGATACTTTACCACAAGAGCAAATTAGTTATATCCATTATACATTCATAATAATAAATATTTTTAGCTAATAAGAGTCAATAAGCCTCCCTTTCATGTAGACAAAGATTTATTGATTCTTATTAGCTAAAAATATTTATTATTATGAATGTATAATGGATATAACTAATTTGCTCTTATGGTAAAGTATCACATGCCCTTAAGGGTATTGGAGCCAAGTTCTAATCTAAAAATTCGATTTCTTCATTTTACTCAACAAATATTAAATTTGGAATTTCTTCCCTCTGTAGAATGAATCAATTTTTAACTAGAATTATGTGTACAGAGCGATAAAATACCTAATTCAATTCTTTTTTAAGTAAAATGAAAATATTAAATTTTGAAGTCAGATTTTGAATTCCTCATTTTACGCAAAAAGTATCAAAACTAAAGATTTTTTCGCTCTGTACGCAGAGAAAAAAGATGGAAAAAGAAAAATTTGAAAAAAGATTAGCGCTATAGAGCGAAAAAATATTTATCTATAATTTTCGTTGAGTAAAACGGAGAAAAGAATTTGGAGTTTAACACTTGGGTCCAACTCCCTTAAGCGACATCGAATAGTTTGACGAATATGTTTATTTTTTTAGAACAAATTTGAAATGGTGACGGCTGATTGCACTAGTGCTTTGGAGTTAAATCCTCGATATATAAAAGCTTTAATACGTAGAGCACGAGCTTTAGAGCGATGTAACAAATTGGAAACCGCCTTGGAAGATATCACCGCAGCTTGTATACTTGAACAGTTTTCACATGATGCATCGTTGATATTAGCTGATAAATTATTGAAGCAACTTGGTGAGCATTAAAAATAAAATATAATACATACAAATATTTGTGTAAATAATAGATATATAATTAATTATAGGATTTAAAAGTCTAATTGTACTCTAAAAAATATATTTTTCGTCTCAGGCAAACAACATGCACAAGAGTTTATGGCTACAAAAAAACCTGTCATGCCTAGCAAGCATTTTATTAAGACTTATTTTGAGGCTTTCCAAAATGATCCAATTCTTTTGAATTCTGACGCACCATCGGAAAATATCACGCCGTAAGTAAAAATGCAAGCTTTATTTTTTTACATCTTTAATACTTTTATTATTCAATTAATTAACAAATAATTCGTTAGAATTCAATAGAAATGAAAAAGTTGAATAGTTAAATTATTCTTTTAATTACTTACAATTTTATATATTCCAGAGGTTTCTTAAAGGCACTAGAAGCAATAAAGAACCAAGATTACGAGAATGTTATTTCGTATTGTACAGAAGATATCGAAAAACTGCAGGCAGAAAATCCGTTAAGTTACAAAATTCATCTTCTTAGAGGGACCTTCTACCTTCTACTGGGAGAACACGATAAGGCTATGAGTGATCTTAATGTGATCATAACAAATGAGTCTGTCGCTAAAGAACTGAGAGTCAATGCCTTAATCAAACGAGCCAGCATGTACGTGCAGCTTGAACATCCAGAAAAAAGTTTCTGTGACTTTGAAAAGGCGACAGAGCTTGATTCAAACTGTGGAGACATTTATCACAATCGAGCGCAAGTATGTATACAAATAAACAAATTATTGTTATCGTTTTGCTAAGGATATTGGATACAAATTCTAACATAAAAAATCTACCTTTTCACTTTAGGTCAACCTCCTGCTGGAAAGGATAGAGGAAGCTAAAGAAGACTTTGAAAAGGCTTCTAAACTCCATCCGGACTACGGACTCATATACGTGCAAAAATGTTATGCAGATTATCGCTATGGAGTATCCAAAAAAGACATTGGTTTAATGGCAGCGGCTATGACCAATTTTCAAAACGCATTTGAAAAGTTTCCTGATTGCTCAGAATGTTACACATTATATGCACAGGTATGATTATTTCATATATATATATACTTCTTTTACATAATTTTTAGCTACTATATTATCAAATTATTCTTTTTGCAGATGCTATGTGACTCTCAAGAATATGAGAAGGCAGACTCTTACTTTAGTAAAGCAATAGAAAAAGATCCAAGTAATGCCACAATTCATGTGCATAGAGGTTTATTACAATTGCATTGGAACACGAATATAGAGAAAGCAGTGGAACATATTAAAAAGGCTATAGAATTGGATGATAAATGCGAATTTGGATATGAAACCTTAGGAAGCATTGAAGTACAAAGGTATAATAAACTAAACCCTGTTTTAAACATGAAAATTAATTTATCAATTATGTAAATATTTAGAGTTTTGTCTCTTTTTTACAATTCTTAACAATTAAATTTTATAAACTGAAAAAAGTTGAAAAGGCGAGAAACCCTGAGGATAAATGAAATAGTTCAAAAAATTAAAAATAGAATAAAATAGGTGAATTTATTTGGACTAGTGTGTACTTAGTTTTACATTTGTACGAATTTTAATCTTGAAATATTTTTTCTTAACAGAGGTAATCTAAAGGAGGCCATTCGTCTTTTTGACAAAGCTCTGATGTTAGGACGAACAGCAATGGAAGTCACGCACATATTCAGTTTGAAAGATGCTGCAAAGACGCAACTAACAGTATCGGAGAGATTAGGGATGAGTCTGGTCCAAAATATGCAAATGTCATAAAATTCTAACACTTTCGCATGTATAGCATTTTTGGTAATTCAACTTTTACACCGAATACAAACTTACGATCATAGACTTATGATTCATAAGTGATTTGATGCATTTATTATTCCGAAAGACGAGTTTTCCATCTGAAGATATGTAGGCGTACTTAAAACTTGTTATTAAATATTTCGACAAAAGGAATAATTATGAGGTTATTAGCGATAAGCGAATTTACACCACCAAAAAAAATACCAAACAATTTTTTTTTGCATTTTTTTTTAGGGTGGAAAAATGTTTTCGTTGAAATATAAGTTTTCGAAAAATGCATTTTTGTTCATAATTTCATTTTACCATCAAATCAGCAAGTCACAAAAAAATCTAGTTTAAAATTTGTGCAAAATTTGACCCCCTCTGATACTTGTTAGTCGTAAATGGGATGTTATTGTCACGTAAAGGGAGTGGATTTTGATACTTATTATTATTTATTTATATTAACGACAATAGGCACTGTGATTATTTTTCTGGCTTTTGGTTTTGACAGTAACATTGGGTTAAATTAATAAATCGGAAGATTTAATTTGCATAAAATTATTTTAATTTAAATTTTCTTGTATGAAATCAAGGAAAGCTGTTACTCTAGTATAGACACCAGGAAATCCAGGTTCTGCACATCGAAAGCCATACGATACAATTCCAATGAGATAAAACGTTGTTTCCTTAGGAAACATTAAGGGTCCTCCACTGTCACCCTGAAAAATGTACATAATGTTAATTTTCTAATTAGGGGTGTTGAATCAAAGTTCTTATCTCTAAATTTGATTTCTTCGATAATAATTATCGAATATAATTTAATTTTTTATATTTAATAAATATTATAATTATATTTGTTCGCTCTTTATAGCTACTCATTTTTGAAATAGAAGTATGGATACAGAGCGAAAAAATTTGTAATTTTAATAATTTTAGAGTAAAATACAAAGATAAAGTATCTAAAATAATATAACTCACTTGACAGGCGTCTTTTCTGCCTACGGTGTAACCAGCACAAATTACACGCTCATTTATAAGTGCGGTTTTAAATTGTTGGTATGCTCTTTGACATTGAGACGTTTCAACGACTGGTATCTGCAGTTCCTGTAGATGATTAGTTGAGGGTCCATCTGAAACAGGTGGTTTTAAAACATTTCCAGAGAATTCAGAGGTGCAATTTGATGAAATTTTTGAAGATTTTAACTAAATTCTAAAAGAAATTTAAGGGCGTTGGGCCCAAATCTTAAGCTCAAAATTCAATTCTTCATTTTACTCAACGAAAATTATAGATAAATATTTTTTGCATAAAACGAGGAATTCAAAACCTGACTTCAAAATTCAATATTTTCATTTTACTTAAAAAATATTTAAATTAGATATTTTCTCGCTCTGTATGCATCATTCTAGTTAAAAATTGATTAATACTAAAGAGGGAAAAAATTCCAAATTTAATATTTGTTGAGTAAAATGAAGAAATCGAATTTTTATATTAGAACTTGGCTTCAACACCCTTAATATTTTTTCAAAAATTTAAAATTATATTATAAATACAATGACTCAAGTTTCAACAATTTCGGATAATTCTCACAATAGAAAATATATTCGAGAACGTTTCCGGGAATATTGTCTTATTTTTCTTTTTCGAGAATTTTAAAACTTACTTACTGAAATAAAGTGATCCCCATCCTGCAATGAATGGAAACGAGCGGGCAAAATTTCGGTTGCGAATTTCATCAGTTATTGGAAGACATATGGGGTGAATAAGGGCTAAAAAATAATTAAGATTAGATCAGGACTGAAATTCATTTTCTGATTTTCAACTTGACTCAAAAATTTTTTAAAAATGCTACACAGTAGTTTTCTATAAGAGTTACTATTGCACAGTAGTTTTTACTGAATCTCGGATAGCCCTAGTTATATGATTCCCTACTTATATGTATGGGAATCTGCTCTTACCTGAAAAGGGTACATTTTCTTTCAGCTTCAGAATGGCAATGTCATTAGTATACGTTGTAGCACTATAATTAGGATGTAAAATTTTCTTATCTATGAGTACATTGATGGGTTTAGCATTGTCCTTATCTGTGTAGAGATCTAAATCTCCTAAACGAACAACTAATAAATCTCGTCGATTGTAGGCGCAGTGACCTGCTGTGAGCACATGGCTTGAAGAAATTAATGAGCCCCCACATAGCCATTTAATTGACATTAGTTGATTAGCTCTTTGTATTCCATATCCAAGAGCAGCTATCCAAGGCCAGTCACCTAAAAATACCAAGAATTTTATTTATTTCGTACAGACGGTAAAATACCACATGCCCTTAAGTGAGTTGGAACCAAGTTCTAATCTAAAATTTCGTTTTCTTCATTTTACTCAACAAATATTAAATTTGGAATTTTTTCCCTCTGTAGAATTAATCAATTTTTAACTAGAATTATGCGTACAGAGCGAGAAAATACCTAATTCAAATATTTTTTAAGTAAAATGAAAATTTTGAATTTTGAAGTCAGATTTTGAATTCCTCGTTTTATGCAGAAAATATCGAAACTAAATATTTTTTCGCTCTGTACGCAGTCTTATAGTTGAAAAAACGGTTTGTGCTACAGAGCGAAAAAATATTTATCTATATTATTCGTTGAGTAAAATGGAGAATGGAATTTTGAGCTTAGCACTTGGGTGAAGCCAAGTTCTAATCTAAAAATTCGATTTCCTCATTTTACTCAACAAATATCAAATTTGGAATTTTTTCCCTCTTTAGAATTAATCAATTTTTAACTAGAATTATGTGTACAGAGCGAAAAAATACCTAATTCAAATATTTTTTAAGTAAAATGAAAATTTTGAATTTTGAAGTCAGATTTTGAATTCCTCGTTTTATGCAAAAAATATCGAAACTAAATATTTTTTCACTCTGTACGCAGTCTTATATTTGAAAAAATATTAGTGCTACAGAGCGAAAAAATATTTATCTACAATTTTCGTTGAGTAAAATGATGAATGGAATTTTGAGCAGAACACTTGGGTTCAACGTCTTTACCTGGAAATCTATCTTCAAGTAAAATAAGTTATTTAATATATACCTAATTCTGCAGGTACTCCACCTACTACTCTTGAATAAGTGACATTGCTGAAACCACATGTTGGTGGAGACAAAGGACCAAATGCATTAGGTTGATGGATCGGCACTTTATTTATTTGAATATTTGTATTCGACACACTATCCTTCTCATTTCTGTTGATGATTGTAGGACAACAAACTATTGGCTGTTTTCCTTCATATCTGCAAACAGAGTTACGCAAAAATTCTCCTGCCCTTTGTCCTTCACTGCGCAGAATATTGAGCAAACTTGTGCAAAGTTTTATATTTATGCATTCACCAGGCTGCTGCTTAGGTGTTAAGCAGGATTCTGCAGAAACTTCTGAAATTTGTTTGAAATTTTATTAAAATACATACGTGTTTTATGTTTTGGGAATTTTTTAATTCGAAAAATCTCTATGAAATTTCATAAAATAATCTTGGGCTTATCTTAAGGGCGTTGGACCCAAGTATTAAGCTCAAAATTCATTTCTCCATTTTAATCAACGAAAATTATAGATAAATATTTTTTCGCTCTGTAGCGCTAATCTATTTTCAAATATAAGACTGCGTACAGAGCGAAAAAATATTTAATTTCGATACTTTTTGCATAAAATGAAGAATTGGAAATCTAACTTCAAAATTGAATATTTTCATTTTACTTAAAAAGAACTTGGTTCCAAAGCCCTTAAAAGTAATTTTTTATATACATAGAATCTGATTGACGTATTGATATAATTTTACAATTATTTGTCTGCACTTAAACGATTATCGAACAACAGGTGAATTCACAATTCGGACCGATAGTGTATATTAAACAGATTTAAATGTATTTATGTATGCGAACTCTTGCATTAAAAAGGATTGGCTTGTGTGTCAATACGAGTCTTAAGCCGAATTCCTGAAGACACCTCGTGAATACGAAGCAATATTTTTTAATTAACGTACCTATGTTAATTTTAATACAAATACGTATGAAATCATGTGTATATACGTTATATTAAATTTCATATACATTTTTGTTACAGTGTATGTTCTATTTTTCTAGGGATATTTTTGGTACTTTTTTGTGACTTATATTCTATTTTTCTTTCGAACAGATTGAATATGATGAGTAATTCAAAAGTACTGACCTTTCAGGAGAAATAAGTGCCACAATATCTGTAAACCCAGGTATGTAGAATAATGTTTAAACCACATTTTTGGCAACCTATGAATACCGAAAAAAATTTTTAAAGAACCCTTTAAGCAAATATTAAGCGCGGAACGTAAGTCAGACGATGAGAATGAATTCAGTTGACATTTCCAATTGAAGTTTTTCAAGTTTGTAAGTTCCACTTTAAAGAACACTGTTTAAAAAGTCCTTTAAAAGTCTGCAATTCAAACGATGACTCACTCTGCAAAGGACTCATAAAAAAATATGGAATTTCCAGTGATGATTTCAAAATAATCTTCTTGGAATCTGGATAATCTATGCTTAATTCAACTAGGAATTACGTAAAATTGTTAATATTCAACTCGCAGCATTTTGAAATTAGGCCACTTTAGGAACCACACGAATTCTTAAAAAGTAAAAAATTGTATTGATTTTTATGTTATATTTTCCATCTTAATTGTTTACACAATGAATAGATGGTACAGATTAGAATAATCCTATTTATAGATGAAAACGATAGATTACATAGTTTATAATTCTATTTTTTGTAATATTAGAACAGTTTTCTTAAAAAATGTCACCACTTTTCCTTATAAGTGAAACTTTTTAACCGCTAAAAAAAATTATATAAAATTAAATGGCTGAAGCGGTTATAAATGCAATGAATTATATGTTTATATTGAAAAAAGATAAATTACCAGTAGCTGTTGTGTCATTCACGTAAATAGTAAAGATGAAAACTGTATATCATGCGAGATATATTAATGATGTATGTTGCGCTTTGATAATTTTTCAATGACCTTAGAAAATAACGTAGTCTTCTTTTTTTTTAACAAACCGGTTTACCAATTCGTAGCTGAATAAAATAGATTCCTTGACGTATAATGTTTCAAAGACGAGGCTACCCAGAGACTGGTACGCATCGCGCCGACATTCTCTTTATACTTATTAAGTAACACGCAACCACACTGTCATATAAGGCCTTAATTTCAAAAGTTCCATTAAAGTTTCTCTCATTTTTTTTTTATTAAGTTTCATCTCTTTTAGTAGTTTTTACGGATTTGTCATGAATTTTTCAGAAAAATCAGGCACTCGGTTTTGTTAAAGCTGATCGCATGCAATGAGTGAATTCATTAAACTGTCTTCAATCTTCATTCTCGTTTATTTATTTTCATATTATGAGTATCACAACAGTCCGCTTGGACCAATTATCAGGATCTGAAATGTTGTGTAATACAAAAAACTGTATAGTTCGGATTTCAGTGTGCAATGTAGTTCAAAATCAAAAAGTGTATGGTGAAAAATTTACTTATTTCCAATGAAAAATTTCGAAATTGTACAAAATTTAAGTGTGAATGAACAGTGAGTGTACAAAAATTGTGAGAATTTCAAAGATTTAGAGATTTTGAAGTATACAACAGTTTCTACAGAATTCAGAAAAACTTTAACTAATTAAAAAAATGCAAGAATTGTTAAGTGTGTTGGGTCCAAGTTCGAACCTTAAACGTCGTTCTTTAAATTTGAATTAATAAATATTATAATTAGATATAATTTCTTTCTGTTTATTTGTGTGAGTGAGATTTAAAGTTTAGTCCAAAATTTAAAACATTTTAGGGACCAAAACGTGGGTTGTTTATTGATTCTTGTATTAATTCGGTGATATTTAAAGCAAACTTGACAATCTAACCAAATTCATAATAATACTCTGATAAATATTTTTAGAAATCTTTAGATTTAATGAAAGCGTATATTTTTCGCTGATCTGTTCATTATTAGATATATATCATTTAGTTAAAACAAACATCTATTGATCGAAGATTCGCAAATAAAAATATACTCTGTATTTACTGATGTTCAAACCTCATTTTAAAATACGATTGCAAAATCTTCGTTTTGCGCAAGAAGTATTAAAAGTAAACGTTAGCAGTCGAATCCAACACCCTTAAAGTCTAGTTACTCGCAGTGACCAGCGGCTCGGCGAAGCAAGACGTATATCTTATCTTTGATCCAGTTTTTGTTGTATGGGGCATAGGTGTTGGTAGATTTTTGATAGACTAAGCATGATAGGTCCGTCAGTTGATCAACAAAGTCAAATAACTGACTTATGTCGTAGGTGATTGTTGGAGTATTTGGGTTCCGTCTCTTCAAATGCTCCTCGTAAATTTTACAAACACCTATAAAAGAAATACAGTTTTAATTTGCTACGAATTTAAAAAGGAGCATGAATATTTCCTTAAAGAAATTTAAAAATATATACATATTCTACAAACGTACCTTCCATACATTCGTTTACACTTTCGTAATCCGAATAGGTTCGGGTTTCAGGCCTGTTTCCAGGTTGCACAAGAAGAATTGTGTGGGACTGCAAGAAAAAAGTATAATAGTTATATATTTGTTCCTTGATGCGCCCTGGAGGGTCACAAATATTTTCTGTTTTTCCTCCTGTCAAAAAACTACTGTATTCAATAGAATATTACAAAATTCAAAAGAATTAAGAGGATGATGCATTCAGATTTTAATCTTAAATTTCGACTCTTGTTTTACTAACCAAATATTGTAATTAGATACTTTTTCGCTCTGTAACAATACTCATTTTTCAAATAAAATTCTGGATATAGAGTGAAAAAATGGCTGCCTTTAATATTCTTTTTTATAGAATGAAGATTGTGTTTTGAGGTTAGACTTTGAATTATTTATTTTGTGTAAAAAGTACTAACATTAATCTATTTTTAGCTTTATAGAATTCATTGTAAACTCACAAGAATGCAAGATAAATTCGAATAATTACATAAAATTGGGAAATAAACAAAACTTATCTAAGGGTAACTTACCATGTTTCCCTCTAGTCAATAACACGTTAATCCAAATGATTTATAAATAATAAACGTGCTTATCCGAAGTATTATTTGTCTTGTTTCAATTTATAAATATCATAAGTTGTAATTACAATTACAATTTTTCCTACAAACAAATAACAGGGAAAAAAATGAAGCGTCCTTAATGAGTTGCTGCTGGAATCTGGAATAGATTTCCTGTTCCAAAGTTGGCTTCCCTGCGTGGGTTGACTTCCCGATGGAGAAATTCTTCCATTGGCTGTATATTGGCGCGCGATTCAAAATTAAATTAAATGGGTTCGATTTTGAATCGCGCGCCAAATTTTAACTAATCGTAGCATTTCTTTAGCTGAACAAACAATATATGTTAACTAGATTTTTAAAAAATTGAGTATAGTTAATGAAAATATCAATTTAATTTTTGACTTTTATCATAAAGAAAGAGTATAATTAAATATATTTTTTTTTAATTCTGTCCTTTCGTTCTGTAACCTGATATGTATTTTATAATTTCTTACTTCTTTGTAAGTTTGGTTGCATAAGTACAGGATTTCACAGAATATAATTTTGCAACTCAGCATTGCAATCTGCAATTTGCAATATTTCTTATAATAGATAAGAATGTAAAAATTGGAATAATTATATTTAATCAATAAAATATAGTTAAATGTGTCTTTAACTGGAATAAGATATAAAATATGTAATTATATATCATCTCAAAAGGAAGTATATATATGTAAATCGAAGCAATTTCTTGACTGACTGACTGAGACTCATTTGGAATCTTTCAAACTGTTTCTCATTCTCTCGTTAGATGACAACACTTTCTTGATTTTGTTTGCACATGCAGAAAAGAATATATAAGTATTAAAATGGGAATTTTGAATACATAATAAGAAAGTGTTACTATTTTTTATACTTTCAAAAGATGAAACAAATTTTTCAGTCATATTTACAATATTTAAAATATCTTTAATATTATTGGAACAGCCGATCATTGAGTTTTTCACGTTAAAACCAAACATCGGGTGAAAATAGGGAAATCCCAACATTTTTCACACTTGATTATTTATGCAAAAATAAGAGAAAAAAATAGGAAAAAAATAAATAAATAAGTAAATAAATATAAATATTTTAAAATATTTTTCTTATAAAAATCTTATAAAAAAAATATATTGGAAAATTTAATAATTTTTATATTGTTCACAAATGCGGAAAAATATATTTCTAGGAATTTTTAACAGGTTTTCATGAAAATTATTATTAATAGTATATTTTATGATTATATTACTTTCATAATTTTTAATAAATAGAGATTTAAAGGGATTGTAAAGATTACACGAGTTTTTTGTAATTTCAGTCAATTTCAAGAGGTTTAACAAATTTTAAAGAACATTAAACCATTTTTTATTGACAAATTACTTGAACATTTTGAAACTTTTTTGAATGTTTTGAAATTCCTTAAAAAAATTGAAAGTCCTGAAAGAATTATATGATTTTTTTTGGGAATTCCTTAAGAAGCTCTTTAAAATCTCTTGAAATATCATTAAATTTCCTAAAATCATTTTAAATCTTGTAAAAAGTCTTGGAAATCCTTAAATTCTTGGAAGTTCTTTTACAAACCTTTTAAAATTGTCAATATCATTTAAAATCCATTGAAAAAATTAATAAAATGTGTAAATTAATTAAAAATCTTGAAACTCCTCTGAATTCTTTAAAATCACTTGAAATCTCTTAAAATACATCAAAATCTTTTAAAGTCCTTTACTATATCTTATAATGTTTAAAATCTTGTAAAAGCTCTGGAAAATCCTTAAATTCTTTGGAAATCCTTTTAAAGTCCCTAAAATCACTTAAAATTTTTTTAAATCTCCCTGAATTCCTTAAAATTACTTGTAATCTTTTAAAATTTCTTTAAAATTCTTTAATATCATATAAATCATAAAAATCCCTTAAATTCTTCTAAATCATTTTAAAATCTTCAAAATTCCTTACGATACGTTACAATCTCTGAAAATTCCTCGAAATTCCACGAAAAGTTTTTTAATTGCTTAAAACCATAGAAACTGTTTGAAATATTTTAAAAATTCTAAAATTCTTTTGAATTTGGTGAAAGTTACATGAAAATCGTCAAAATCCCTTGAAATTCATGAAAATCTCTAAAAATTCCTAGAAACGTCTTCAAATTCCTTAAAATTTAAAATCTCTGTAAATCATTAGAAATCTCGCCAAATTCTATGAAATCCTTAACAATT
>UCOK01019589.1:2370-18610 GCA_900474325.1 Synergus umbraculus | reverse complement strand
ATTCCTTCGTGGTCGCACCGAATCGGTGTAAACATCGCACTGACGTGGTGTGAATATAGCACCGGACAGTGCGATATCCATACCATTTTTACACATAACACCAAGTAGTGTTATTTTTTAATGAGAATAACACCGAATAGTGTATTCACAATTATCCCTGCTAAAAGTCGCACCGATTTTTCACACCAGGCGTTTACAACTGTACACCAATGGTGTAAAGTTGGAAAAATTTTTCTAACAGTGTAGGAATGTCTCGAATGTCAAAGGGTTCTTTTATTTCAGTAGCAGGTATGGTAGCAGGTACATCAGCTTCATCTGGTTTTAATTCATTAGGAGGGTCGATTTTTGAATCACAGGTTTTCCTAAAGTTTTTCGGAGAAGTTCTCTTTTTAGGCGATTTTCTCTTTTTCTTGTTAGTAGTTAAATACTTTGGACAGTTCGGAAATTGTTGAGGAACAGCTCCTTTCCTTAATTTTGGGATTTTGTAATCCAACTGAAAGTTATATTTTTTATAATTAAATATTAATTTAAATTAATTAAAATTAATTAATTTATTAATTTAAAATATTAATTTATATTACTATACAAACCTCATATTTATTCAAAAAAAACAAATGAAATACATACCGTACTCATGACAGCTCCATCGGGCCCTCTAACCTCCGACTTCCAAATAATGTCCGATTTTAAGAAATGGTTTTCACATACTGGATCCCGATATTTTAAAACTATGTCATCCCGTAATATGGCTTTTTGCCACAGTTTAATTAATTCCGGATTTTTCGGTACGAGAAAAAAATGACATTTGTTTCCACTTTGATTTTTTACGCTATCATAACCTGACATGCAACCAGGAGCTACACATTTAACTCCCATGCTTTCAGCACTTATATAACTTTAAAAAAACACTTTTTAATAAAGATTTTACACAATTCTTGCGAAATTCTTGAATTTTTATGATGTTTTACCATGCATTTCAAATTCAAAAACCAGCCTACTTGATAAGAGCGCCATCTGTTGGATTAGTTCCATTGGCATTTCCCCTCCGGAACGTAAGAGAACAGAAAAGTGGGAGCGATGCACGGGGCTGTGCCTATGCGATGCGGATTGGACGTCAGTGGGAAAGTGTGTGTGTGTGTTACGGTGACTCTGAGCTCCCCATGGCTCAGAGTTAATATGAAACATAAAAGTGTGACAAGGTATAAATTATAATTCGAGTGAATGTGTTGTCCAGGGTCCGGCTTGCTGTCTGGTTGGTCAGCTGATTGTTAGAGAGCTCATGTGCTCCAATCAGGAGACAGGTTGTGTGCAAATAACCAACACTCTGTGCTAGGAGTTTATCGCGATTTAGTTAATTTTACGTTAGAATTTGAAAAATGTGCGTGGTATAAAATATATCACGTCACAATATATATCTCGAATTACTCTTAAAAATACTTTTGCTATCGCAAAAACGAAAAACCATTTTTCTGATTTCAAGCCTAATAATTTTTTATACTAGATTTGAAATACATGTCACGTTTTGGATTTCTAAACCTTTTCTTCTTTTTTTTTGACATAAAATATTATACTTTTATCAATTTCTGATGTAGTTACAAAACTTTGATAAGTATTATTTTTTAAATTTATAACTCAACTTTAGAAGTACCTACTGAATTTGAAAGATTTAATTTAGTTTAACAAAAAATATATTTTCAAACTCAGCAGAGATAATACAATTACAAATTTTAGTTTTATAAAAGGATAAATATCCTGACAATTTTTTACAGTAGTAAAAGAAATTTTTAATAAACCTCTGTTACTATCCAGTTTTTCGAAAAACCACTTTGATTGCGATAAAAGAGCATGAGATTATTTATTGCTAAAACCGGTGGACATTTTAACTTCCATGATGGAAGAAACTAAATATTGATAGCTGAGACAAGCTGCGAGGTGACTGATAATCACTGAGCGGCGTGAAGCTGTACTGTGCTGACCTCGCTCGGCGATAAGATAGTTTGGCGGAAATGATTTGAATTACAATAGAAAATATAATTTGCGATTTTTAAATTTATTCGATTCTTGAAAAGTTTAAATTATTTTAGTATTATAAATGTTCCGTTGTCACATGAATATAACTGTGAACTAGGCTTAAATGTGTAAATGACGAGCGCAACTCTACTTTTGAGTTTGCCGCCAAACGAGTGAAAGAATGATGACGTATGTATGTGCGAGAAATCGACGCTGTGCGGCTCCGCTCAGTGAAGATATAGAGTCTTCTTTTGACGTCCATACCGTGTAGAGCTCTCGCGCGTCGTGACACGTTTTCTCGTTCCGCCGGAACAATTTTCGTTCTTAATGAACACACTCGCTCCGCCGGAGTAAATTCAGATACAATCGAGTATCAAAATTCGCCGAATCACCCACGTTCAGCCGGAACACGTTCTCGTGTGTGTGCCAATCATTTTCTCATGTGCTTCTTTTAAAATCAAATTCATTTCATGCAAATAAAAAGGGTTTTTTATGTCTCTCGCAGGCGTTTTCCCTCAAAATAGTGTGTTAACAAAACAATAAATGTATTGTATTATTGTCACTAAAAGCAGGGAATGAATCTTAAAATCGAAAATTATCTTTTCTGTTGCAAGTAAGGGCATGTGTTACTCACCATATGAGCAATTTTTTAAACCCGGTTTTTTTTTTCTACAATTTTTACATTTTCAAAAAAATTGTAGTCAACATCCGTCCGTGTTCACGTTCTTGACGGATATTGACTATAAATTTTTTGAAAGTGTAAAAATTGTAGAAAAAAAACCGGGTTTAAAAACTTGCTCATATGGTAAGTATTACATGCCTTTAAAATCATTCCCGCCAAACTATTGTATCGCCGAGCGAGGTCAGCACAGTACAGCTTCATGCCGCTCAGTGACTATCAGTTACCTCGCAGCTTGTCTCAGCTGTCAATATTTATTTTCTTCCATCATGGAAGTTAAAATGGCCACCGGTTTTAGTAAGAAATAATCTGGTGTTCTTTTATCACAATCAAAGTGGTTTTTCGAAAAACTGGATAGTAACAGAGGTTTGTTCAACATTTCTTTCTTTTAATTTCTACCAAAAAAATTGAAATTGGATCTTTTATGCCTTTAAGATCTCACGTTAAAATTAAGCTGATAAATTTGTGTCTTTCCACAGTTTTGACAGTTTTGGGCAGTTTGTTGACAATTTTTACTTTCAAATTCTGGAATCTGAATGTGGAATCTTAATGTGGAATCTGAAAGTAAAAACTGTCAACAAACAGTCAAAAACTGTCAATATCTGTAGAAAGACACAAGTCTATCAGATGCATTTTCAAATACCCTCTCAAAGGCAAAAGAGGGAAAATTTACATGTTTTTGAAAGCAACAAATAGAGAGAAGATATTAATCGAGGGGGCTTGATGATCAGTTTTTCGAAAACGCACTTTTATAGTCTCAAAATATCGTGCTTTATTTCCTGTCAGGAACGGCGGATATTTTGACTTCCATGTTGGAAGAAACTAAATATTGACAGCTAGCTAGAGAAATTCGAACTTTCTGGTAAAATCCTTCCGTTTTTATAAGACTTTTGCATGAATTAAAGATGGCCGCAATGCATTAAGGACACGTGCATATTTTGGCAAGACACGTGATTCCTAGGTTTTCCTACGTGATAGTGACAGATGTTTGGATTTTAGGAAGGTGACATTGATATTTTTATGGCGAAAAGTGACAGGTCTTGGCATGATAAACTAGTTTATGATATCTGGTCTTTCTCTTAAAAGAGATATAAGTGTTTTCATAAAATGTCACTTTTACAAATAGGGTTTGCGTTGAGGTCAGAAGTCAAGAGATTTAATGGATGCAGGATACATTAATTTGTCAGATATTATATAGATAGTTTTCTTAAAGAAAGGGTGGCTTTTGAACAAGTTCGTATTTGCTTAAAATGAACATTTACGAAATAACAATATTGCTTGGTTAAAACTTAATAGAGATACAATATTAATTGGTAGTAAACAAATGATAATCTAAATTCTAGTTACCAGAATGGATTACAATTGCTGGTCTTTTAAAGATTATTAATATATTTAAGAAAGATAATTAATACTACGTCGCGTGGACGTGACAAGTACTTTAGAGTCTTGAAAACAATACCCACTTAGTCCTATAGCGAAAAAATATTTTAAAATGTTTAATTTTCAATTTTCCCGAAGCTCCTTGGAGTTTTTACTTAGCATACTCGTCCGCCATTTTGTTTATGAAATTTTTGACACCGGATTCGTAATGAGAGACCACAAAAACCCATGATTAATAGAATTTGGCCCATTTTATAAACATTTTATTCGGGATTTGGTACCACTTTGCATTTTTCCTCTATGTGCTTGTAAAACTTTAAACGCGTTTTTCTCGAAACGGCTTGTTTCAAACTGGGCGGACCGATTGCTTCAACACTAATGCATTAATCGATTTCTAATTTTTACAGTAGCTTCACAAGTAGATTCTTTAAATAAGTACGTAGCCGTTTTTTGATTTGATGTTAATTGCATTTTTTATAAACAATTTAGTGCTCTTTTCTTGGCAAAAAATACATTATTTTTTTCAAAAGTGCAGAATTTCTACAGAAATTGATATAAAAGAAAAATCCTACGTACTTCTCTAGCTAATAGTATATAGTTTAAAAAAACTTTAGGTTTTTGGTTCAGCTCTCATAGTTTCCCAGAAATTTGTCCAACTGCGGAGCACCTTTCCGAGAACACTTCGCTGGAGATTACTTGTATTGCCGCCATTGTATATGAAAAAAATAATACAAAATTTTTTTCATACTTTAATATGTGTTAAATGAACCCTCTAAAAAGAAATGCTATTCCTTTTCCTATACTCCCAAAATAAATTGTCAAAATTAGGATTTTTTTTCGGCCGCTAGAGTGGTGTTACCCCTTAAAGCAAATTAGATCATCTCTGCTTCATTTAAACTAGTGTAAT
The DNA here is from genome assembly GCA_900474325.1 of Synergus umbraculus. Lineage (NCBI taxonomy): Eukaryota > Metazoa > Arthropoda > Insecta > Hymenoptera > Cynipidae > Synergus > Synergus umbraculus. The sequence continues at coordinate 13,634 of UCOK01019589.1, read as the reverse complement.
TAAAACAAAACTATAGTGCAATGATGAGGATTGGTAAACGAGGGGAAGCATGCAACCCAGATTGCGACGTACAACGAGAATACGCTGGCGAAGCGAGCGGATTTTTTTTATTTATTTTATTAATCGCATATTTGGAAAAATACGAACATCTGAAATTTGCACTTCCTTTAAAAAAAACTAGTACACTTTCTAGTATAATAGAAATACCAGGGTTCGAATCCCAGCGGTGGCTCAGGATTTTTTTCCTGAGAAATTTTATTTAAAGATTTTAAAATATAATTGGTAGACTATATTTCATTTTGAATTTGATCAGTCGACCCTAAATGATGATAATGATTGTTGGTGTGCTATTGAATCTTATTTTTGTCAATATTTTAAAAAATTGACTTTTTCATTTATAATAGCTACGTTTTGCCGGTGTTAAATTTTTCTCCTAATTTATTAATATTTATGACTGAAAAATGTAAATTCTGACTTTTATTATTAGGAATAGAGTTTCTATGAAAATTGAAATGAAAATAAGATGTGGAATCGCACCAGTAATATATTACATGTAAAAACGCAGAGTTTACGTTTGCGTTTGCGGCTCACAGTCAATATTCTGAACTGACCTTAACAAAATAATTAGAAACTTCGCTTTCTTATGGACATAATTAAACCTGCATTATGTATCATTTTGACTTCTTTTCTAATACAATTTTGGTTTATCAGCAATTAGTTCAGTTGTACATTAATTTTTGTTTCATATTTCAGATTCAAGAATTGGAACCGGAAAGAAATTAGCGAATGACGAGTAACGATGACTTGTGATACAATGTAATGTAATTAAATATAATTTATGAAGAGTATATTGTTCATTTTATTACCTGTGTTTTGTATTTTTAAAATTGAATCCTTGGTTACCTCCAACTCGCATGGATTAGAACAACTTCACACATGTAGTTAATGTGTGGTCACTGACTTTTCGGATATAAACACCTCCGGATTGTAAAATGAATAGTTTCTGTGAAAATATTTATTTTATCAAACGGACAAATGCACTGTCACAGATTTTACGTACCAGCCCCCTGGAAATACCTTTTTTCCAAATTCTGATTTTAGAGGCCTCAAATAATAAATTCCGCATCAAAAAGGTTAATAACACATAATACAGAGTCCCCCGATTTAAAAAAAAACACCACACACTATAAGATTTTTTTATTCTATATATATGTAATTTTTTAATATACACCTTTTTTATATTACACTAGCACTGTAATAATCAATTTAACTTCAGAATTTTGGCAAAGTTGTTTGTTTAGGAACATGCACGATTTAACTTTTAACAAATATTATAAATTAAAAAACGAATGTAAACATATAATACTTTTAGACGCAGAACAAAATTTGGGCGATATTGTCCTTAGAATTTCTCGTTAGATTCTCTATTTCCAGTTTGTTTTTAGTTATTGCAGTCCAACGTGCTGCGAAAAATTTGCATAGTTACATTGCAATTCGATAGTTGTAACGAGTAACGATAATTCGGAATTCTAATGAAAAAATTCACGGAATCATCATTCATGGAAATTATCGGATGGGTTTGTTGAAGAACTGATGATTTCTTCAAGTGACTTTTTTTCACACCAGATGTTGATGTCTGGATCTTGATGGTCTGGTGGTGCTGCAGAAGTAGAGTTATTTCCATCAAAAGTAGATTTACGACTTCGTTGCTTTGATTTGAGAATATGATATCTAATTGACTTTCAGAATCAATTATTTCGTTTTTATCCAGATTTTAATTTTTCTTCCAACGTTGTAAAATTCCTTCGTTCATGAAATCCTTGTCCACGAGTCTCCTATTTTTGCGCTCTGCAATACCATTCTGTTGTGGGGTGTATTTCGTTGTAACTTCATGACATATTCCTTCTTTCTTGAGGTAGTCCTCTAATTAATTGCTTCGATATTCTCCTCCCTTGTCTGACCTTATAGTCTTAATTTTTTTTTCCAGTTTGTTTTTCGACTTTGGCCTTGAATTCCAGTTTGGTTTAACAATTCTCCTTTAGCTAACATTTTTACTTAATACAGTGACAAATCTTTAATTCTTTTATATTGATAATATCAATTATACCAGAGTGAAAAAGAGAAGTGTGTGCAATAGTAGCACATACAAGTATGTCCCACCAATATCTTGCATAAGCCAACATTTCATTTCCACTTCTGTGAGAAGAAATACAGTTTTTCTGACTTCCGATTGTGAGACGTGCACGATACCAAGAACCGATGAACGAAAAGGATACGTGAAAAAATCTTGAACTTGCGTAAAATTAACAACCATAAAAACAATGTTTTGTCTCAAAGCAATACTTTTCAAGATTACTATATCGCCATCTACTGTTTTGAAACAAAAATCGCGATTATGCAACTGGAAAATCACATCCTTTACAGAAACACATTTGTAGTTGATTCCTCTCACATCATTTAAATCCACAAACCTTCGTGATAAAGTCATTCGGTTATTGGCGTCTCCCAAACGCACTATAATTTCTTTTACTTTTTCCAAGTCACGATTTATAACCTGTTGAAAAGCTTCATATCCAGAGCGAAGAGAATCTTTTATTGATTTCAATCGATTCTCGAATGCATAGGCACTGAAATTTTCTAGAAATCCACGAGTGTTACAATCTTCTGATAAGTTAGAAAGAACGTGCACATTGTACACAATAAACTTCGTGCCATAAATTTCTTTAAAATGTTGAATGAAAGCCCTAAGCAAATCATTTGCATAATTGCACATTGTTTTCACAAAACCAGGGTTTGATAAAATACAAGCTACAGTATGTAGAAAGAGAAAATGTTTATAAACGTTTGGTAGGATGTGGTCTCTAAATACAAGAATACCATCACAGAGTAAGTTAACAGTTCTATAAATTCTGTGGTCTTATAAAAACTGACCTCATCAAACGATCTTGGTTTTCTATTGAAGTCTTTAGGGCAACTTTGAATTAAAAGTTCGAACTGAAGGGATATTGCATGAATCGTATTTGTGTGCAACTTCCAAGCACCAATCCATTTGAGCCAGCATTTAATTAGCCTTTTAAAAACCCCTTGGTGAAGCAGATGTAATAAATCCAAACGAATTTGAGATACCATTTGTGTTAATAATCTTTCTAGAGGCGAACCACCATTATGATGGCGAGGTTGAGTTTGATCATGAAACGATTCATCTGTTCGCAGAGGTGCATCAAGTTGAGCAAAGGTTACTCGATTGTTTCTACAATTACCGAAAACTGTGCACTTTTCACACGATGCGAATCCGCAATGTTCTATGCAGCCCTTGCTGACGCATCTAGTATGTAATGACGAATCTCAAATGGATATATTACTTCATTAGATGTATAACCATTAATGATCAAATTTTCTACTTTGTAATGGCTAGGCACATCAGGGCGCACATATCTGATCATCCGTGGGTGAACTGAGTAGCTTGCGGATGATTAAGATTCTTATCATAGAGAGAAAAGGAAAAGTGATAAGAGGGAAAAGGATGACAGGTGTGAAGTAGACGGAAAGGACAGATCGCTTTTGGAAGCCGCTGCGTGCGGGCTTTGATTTTGTCAAGTCGGTCTGACTGACCGGAGTAATATTGGTGGTCTCGAGGCTGTGACATTTTTGGAATCGAAGATCGGGTTGTTCTAGTGTGTCCGAATCAAAAAAGGGATTTATTACGATAAATCGTTAATGTTGTTCGGATGAGTGAATGTGTGACTCGAGTATTTGCATGAGTTAAGTCGTATAGTAACTGAATGATTGATTCACTTGTTAATGTTTAATCATGGAATAATCATCCCAGTGAATAAATGTCGCGATACTAAATCAATGTGAGGATTGTGGTTACTGGTTTCATGATCGGAATTGCATTGGTACGTTGTTAAATAATCTTCTTTGAATCATGACAATAAATAGAAAGATTGTGGTACCGAGATTTTGACTATCCTTTTATTTGAAGAAACGAGCATGGCTCTCTCTAGAACCCCAGTCCAGCCAAACTGGACATCTCAACTTCTATGACATAATCACTTAAAAATTTTTCCAAGTCTTGTGGATCGCTTTTACCATAATACAAAGGTATTATAAATGACTCATTCTTACTCCCTATTAGTTTTCCCAAAATTGGCTAAACTTTTTTCTTTTCTACTTTTGAATAAAGGAAGACCATCTATGTTTATTAGGGTGGTCCAAAAACGCTTTTTTTTCCTACAGAGTCTCGATCCCCCCAATTCGTTTCTAAATCCGAAAAAAGAAAGTCCCTATTTTTTTTTATTTTGATTAAAACACATGCCGGATTTGACTTGAAGTTTCCCATGTAAATTGCATGGGGAAAAATCACTTTTTGGAGTTTTTGGAATAATTTTTCAGGGTTTAGGAATAAGTGATGGGAGATTATAGAAACTTATAGAGAACTATCCACCAAAGAATTTCATGTATCACACATATGGGTTTTGCACCCCTAACACACCCCCAGGGGGCCTTAAAAACTACCCTTAAAAGCTAAAATTACCATTTTTCATGAAATTGACGTTCTGAGCACTTTATCCTCGTTGTTTTTCTTAATAATTATTATTAGTATTAATCTATTGAAATATTTATTAACATTCTTTAATAAATCTTTAATTATTTAAACAAATATCATTTGTTTAATGTTTTTTTTGTTGAAAATTTCGTTTTTTATCATAAAAATGTTTGCTATTGGTCTAATGGTATATTGATAAAACATTAGTTATTTAATTTTCAAATATTTAAACAAATAACAGTTGTTTAAACATTTTTTTTTAATTCGTTTTTTATTATAAAAATATATACAATTGGACTATAATGGTATATTAATAAACATTGTTTAGTAAATTTCAATTATTTAAACAAATTCCATTTGTTTAAACAAATTTTTTTCAAGAAAATTTTTTTTATTAAAAAATTACTGTGTACATACTGAAATGTTGATTAACATATATTAATTAATTAATAATTGTTTAAATAAATTCCAATAAATAAATTTATCTACAAGTAATTCTTTATTTGTAACTAATAATAATCATGGAACATTTATTATTAAACTAACCATAAGTTTTTTTAATATTTACATTTAATTTGTTGAAACGATCCTAATGGGTTTAAACAATTTCTTCCCAAGTAATACATAATTGTGTTATAATTATATTATATAATTACATTTTTGCATTCTGTAATCTTTTCTTTTCTTATCTACATTTTTACAACTACAGCTTGGTGTATTACTATATGTCGCGAGATAATGTAGTTTTACTGCAATCGGGAAAGTTTTTGTTATACTCTTCAACTACATGTAGTAGAAATTGTTTCTGATTTTCATCTCTAATTATTATACTATTAAAATCAGAAATCAATTTTACAGCTCTCTCTGTACACAGTAATTTTTTAATAAAAAAAATTTTCTTGAAAATTTTTTTTCAAACAAATGGAATTTGTTTAAATAATTAAAGATTTATTAAACAATGTTAATAAATATTTCAATAGATTAATACTAATAATAATTATTAAGAACAACAACGAGGATAAAGTGCTCAGAAAGTCAATTTCATGAAAAATGGTAATTTTAGCTTTTAAGGGTAGTTTTTAAGGCCCCCTGGGGGTGTGTTAGGGGTGCAAAACCCATATGTGTGATACATGAAATTCTTTGGTGGATAGTTCTCTATAAGTTTCTATAATCTCCCGTCACTTATTCCTAAACCCTGAAAAATTATTCCAAAAACTCCAAAAAGTGATTTTTCCCCGTGCAATTTACATGGGAAACTTCAAGTCAAATCCGGCACGTGTTTTAATCAAAATAAAAAAAAAATAGGAACTTTCTTTTTTCGGATTTAGAAACGAATTGGGGGGATCGAGACTCTATAGGATTGAAAAAATTTTTGCAATGCATTTTTGGACCACCCTAATGTTTATATCAATAATGATACGTTCATATATTTGTAAATATTCTCCCAATATTATGGCATCCAAATTTTTTTAAATTCGTTTATACCAAAATTGACCTTTATCAACTTCAATAACATTTACATTAACAGGCTTGTATAAAAGTGTTTTATAACTTTTTGGCATTAGCGGATACACTACCTTAAGCCTATTCACAGTGGGCCAGAAGACCCGGTTTCGTGGCCAAAATTCAAAAAGTCTACGAATTTAGCTGAAAATAGTTACTCGGGGGTTTTTGAGGTCGCTGATTACAAATATATAGTCAAAATTTCAAGATTCAATATATGACCTTAATTCCAAGGATTTGAGTGAGTCCCTTCTCATTACTTCTCATTACTCGTGGTGCTTAATTCGAGTGAGTTCCCTTGCCAATTCCGGAGACTTTTCAAAATATTCGTCGCCATTTTTAATTTTGAATTCTTGACTACATATTCATAATCAGTGATCCCAAAAACACCCAAGTGACTATTTTTAGACAATTTCATAGACTTTTCAAAATCTTCGCTGCCATATTGAGTCCGCCATTTTGAATTTTGAATTTTTAACTTCATATTCATAATCAGCGACCCCAAAAACCCCCGGGTAACTATTTTCAGCTAAATTCGTAGACTTTTTGAATTTTAGCCACGAAACCGATTCTCTGTGCAGCTGTTCCCCAGATGTGTTGAATTAAGGGCGATGGATTTACAAGCCACTTTTTTGCAACTTCGCAATTTTGCCGTGCATTTGCACATCAATTCCATTCGACCGTATTTGCGGAGTAAATCGGATCGAAATGAAATTTCTTTGAGCCTCAAAAAACTCTAATATGGCAGGAGTATGTGTATTGGCTTACTTTTTCGAAAAAGGGGGGAAAACATTTTTAATATAAGTTTTTAATATAAGTGACAGAAGACCTACCTCTCTTAGAAAATCCTCTTTTTTTAGAAATATCTGCACTTGATTTGCACTCGCGATTTTTTTATATGATTTTATTGCCACGAGGGTCTTTATTTGTCACTTTATATCACTCAATAACGCGAGAAACAGTGAAAATCCAAAAAAAAACTATTATGAATCCGACACACGAAAAGAGGACGCGCGAAGAACTTATTGTGCATGGACTGTATGTATCCGGGTGCACCCGGGTGGGAAATCTGAACGCACCCTAGTGACTTAGCAGTAGCAGACGCCAGACGAGAGCATGGTCATTCGTGACTTCCCAAGATCACGAGCATTATGAGTCAGAACGTCAGTAGGTGTTTCTTCATTTTCTGTGCGGAACTTAGGACATGGAGCAGATCTACGTTGATTTAAACGTGGCTGTGGTTCTTCTCCTCTTTTTGCGTTATGATTTAACTCCGATAAAACTCTCGAACGGTTGTAATTGGAGATCCTTGGTCTTGGCTCTGTATTTCTATTTACATGATGATCATGATTGGAAGAATCATTCCAAAAAAATTGAAAAATATTTATTTTTTCGTGTAAAACTTACCATCTTCTGATGAGAAGTTAGACATATCTTCATTTTCTTGAAGGATGAGTGTATCACAGGAGACAGATAATATTCTTGTATTTAATTCGACTTCTGCAATGTTTCTACCTGTATTCTCTGCGTCGTATTCGTCATCATGTAGTCCTCCTCCACCGGCATCGCCCATAGTTTCTTCTGGTTCTTCTCTTCTTTTTGCGATAAGGTTAAACTTTTAAGGTTTTCTATTCAAATTTACCACATGATGCGTTCATGATTGGAATATATTGTTACATTATAAGAAAATTAAAAGAGAAATTAGACATATCGTGATTTTCTTGAGCTGATTTTGTGTTCAATTCAATTCCTGTAATATTTCCACCTGTATTCTCTTCGTCATGTTCCCCATCATGTAGTTCTCCACCGGCACCGTCCTCAGTTTCATCTCGACCACTTCTTTTAGATTCTTCTCTCCTAACTCGAATTGCCTCATCGTCTCTATGACTCACTTCATCCTCGTTTTCACTATCTGAAATCAACGGTATAGACTTCCTGGACCCTGTGAGCTTCAAATGTCTTGATAAAAAGTTCTCATTCTCTTCTTGTATCGCAGCTGTAGAGGGACACTTCAGTTTTCTGATAACCGGCTATAAGAATGAAAAAGTAAGCAATAAGTATAATATTAGGAACATTTAGAAGTTCCTAGGTTTTTCTAAGAGATCGTGACACCTCTTTTCGTTGATTGGTTCCCCTTTTTAGGAAATATTAAATGAGGTCAAGTGTCAGTTTAATTTAAGATCGCACGCGTGGGGATGCATGGTGCATTGGCGTGATAAACTAAATAGTATTCTAGTTTATGATATTTGATCTTCCTCTTAAAAAGAGATATTATATTGCGTATGTCCAAATTTACGAATTTTCGTAGAATGTCACTTTACAAAAAGGGTTTGCGTTGAGGTCAAAAGTCAAGAGATCTTATGGATTTGGATACATAAATATGTCAGATATTGAATCGATAGTTTTCTTAAAGAAGGGTGGGTTTTGAACAAGTACGTACTTGCTTAAAATGAACATTTACGAAATAACAATATTACAATTGCTGGACTTTTAAAGATTATTAATATATTTAAGAAAGATAATTAATATTACATCGCGGGGACGTGACATATGCTCGGATTGAGTATACTCTGGAAAAAATATGGAACCACCATCTCGAAGCTTAAGGTAATGGTTAGGTAGCTGGCCTCGCATCCCGTAGGTTGTACGTTCCATTCCCTCCAGCGTTGCGTGCGAAATTTTATTTGTTTTTTAAAACATGTTTTTCAATTTTTATTTAACTCAGCTCCTACAATTTTATTGTGTGTATAAGGAGCGTTATTAGTTCTCATAAAGTCAGCTTGTTCGAGTAATGTTGCTGACGCCACCCACAACGTCTGGATTCTCATCTCCGTTATCAACTGACTATGGATATCAAATGGATTTTAAATGGCCATCTTATGAGCTTCCATGAACACCAGCACAACCACAGCGATCTAGATCTCCTCTTCACAAGACAACATCTATACCTTCATCTATAAGATTACCAGTTTCTCCACTACGATCAACTACTCCACTTAAGCCTGTTGCAGCATTGGACGAAAAAATGTAAACAAACACAGAAGAATAGCAAAATCTGTGGAATGCCTTAAAATCCGCCAATGTGTCCACATCTTAGCAATACACGGTGTTTGAGGCCGCAAAAATAATGGGTTCGAAATGTCGTTTTTTTATCAATTTTTTTTTCGATTGTACGACAGGGGCTATCTATTTATTTCTTGCAAAAACAAATTCGTTTGGCTAAAATGGGAATTTTTACAAGTGGCGAGACGCGAGTTACAGGGGTGCGGGTGAGCAGTACTTACATTTTGCCAAGTCCCTATTCAAGGAAAAAAGGCACAAAACTTCACTTTAAGGGTGCTTCACTCACTCAAAAAAATTTTCCGAATCTCACTATGCACTGCAAAATTCGAAAACTTAAGAAAATCGTGTAAAAATATAAGTTTGATAAATCGCGTACAAAGTTGCTAGACCTGTCAGCTGCTTCGCAACGACGCCAAGTGACGATTACTACAAAGTATGGTCGGTAAGGCTGGTCACATACACTTTCGTATCATTATGTATATGACCGGCCTTAGCGACCATAATTCGAGTGCACTTTGTAGGAATCGTCACTTGGCGTCGCTGCGAAACAGTTGACAGGTCTAGTAACTTTGTACGCGATTTACCAAACATATCGCAGTCATATTGTCACTCACAGCAGACAATGTGGCTGTGTGGGAGATCAAATTTCACGCCGGGAAGATTGTAATTTTATGCATAACTCCGGCATTGACGGAAAATGAGAAGGTGTCATTGAAAATTCTATAACTTCTAACTATGCATCTGTAAGAGAGAATTCCGTGAAAGATTACGTAAAAATCCGTATGTTGTGTTCAAAGTGGTTAAAACCTTATGCATATGCGATCGGAAAATGATAAACTTTTGACATCTATAGAGATTGTCACAGCAGACAATATGGCATCATCTATAGTGCGTCAGTCGTTCAGTGTAGCAAGAGCAGCGACATGTTACCGACCGAAAATTTGTATCACTCGCCTATTCACATGATAGATGTCACTAGATGATATCATTTTCCGATGGTTTTTAATATTTTGACCATTTTGGACCCAAAATACGGATTTTTACGTGATCAATTGCGAAATTTTCTCTTACAGATGTTTAGTTGGAAGTTATAGAATTTTCTGTGACACCTTCGAATTTTCCGTAAATGCCGGATTTATGCATAAAATTAAATATTCCCGGCATGAAATCTAATCTCCCGCGTAGCCATATTGTCTGCTGTGACAATCTCTATAGATGTTGTAGGGAGTAGGAATTGGGTGAACAAGATAATGTAAATTAGGATGCGATTAAAGTTTTATTTCACAGAAAAAAGGTTCACAAAGAAAACTCTCAAACAAAGATGCGACGCAAAGAGACGCGAGGCACAAACTTCCACTTAACAATTTGGTATAAAGCAGCGTAAAAAAATACAATGAACGAAGCATAATCTACGCTGTGCTTGATGACGCACGTATCAAAATTCACAATTGTTTTTGATGAAACACTACACTGAGAGAATCTTGGGATAGCAAGTTGACTACACTGTGTAGCGCAGCGCCACTATGGTTTTGAGTTTACGGCAGTCTCAGTTTTGGGCGACCAGGAGCCCCAATGTCTGCTTTACCAACACCAGAGATGAGTTGGGAGATTGCTAAAACTGTGTATTCATTCCCAGCTGATTTTTCGTGGCGCCACCACTCGTACTGTACTTAGTTTGTGGCGTTTTTAGGAACTACACAAAGTGGAAGGGTAAAAGGATACGTACACGCACCAACTTCTCCTCTTCTGAATTTGAAAACTCGAAGATGTACGATTGCCGGTCGGAAAACTTCGGGCGATCTATCTATTTATATCTTCTTGTTTCACATTGAAATAAAATCAAGAAATTGTCGATTTTAATATTTCCATGCGTCGATTTTGAGGTTAAGTTTTTTCAGGTGTAGAATATTAATATTAATACTATTATATATACTATTAATGTTAATATTATAATTATATTATAATAGAATAGATAATAACAGTCTTTTATTTCTATTTGGATCTGCAAATTAAATGAAATTCAAGAAATTGGTTATTTTAATGATTTGAATATTTCGCGCGATTCTTATATACGTAGATTTTGAAGTTCTGTTTTTTCAGGAGTAAAATATTTTAAATGTGATATTAATATAAATAATAAGTACTATTA